>BTPG01000006.1:26792756-26971897 GCA_036245525.1 Semisulcospira habei
CATTTCTAAGATGTTTTTGACTGTGTTGGCGTGTATCTGCGTGCTGAAGGCCGGTCAGTGTCTGTGTAGCGAGTCTTTCAGACCAAGATGGCGGCGGCAGCAACGCGCGTGGCAGGGATTCAAAATACTCGGGAGTCCCTGTTGCTGCTGAGAGCTTTGAGTGGCAGTAGCCGTTGTGCGTGAGACTTGCCTGACGAGAAGAGGAGAACTGTGTTGCCGAGCGATGACGCCGAGTGCAAGAGCAGCGTGAAAAAGAGAAAGAGAGGACAGAGCGGGGGGTTGATGCGACGACTGAGAAGAAACAAGAACAGGCCTCCATTACCATCCATGATCATGGCGAATGTGCGTTCTATTCGACCCAAGAGCGATAATATGAACTTTGAGGAACTGGTAGCGAATGTGCGTTTGACGAGCAAGTATAAAAATGTGTGTTTGATGTGCTTTTCTGAAACTTGGTGGAGCGAAGATGTGAGTGATGATAGTGTTGCGATCGACGGTTTTGGTACGCCGTTTAGAACTGATAGAGATTGTAAGATTAGTGGGAAACGTTGGGGTGGCGGAGTAGGCATGTATGTTAATGAACGGTGGTGTAGCAAGTCAAGCGTAATGGTTAGGAAACAGCTTACAACACGTGATGTAGACTTATTGTCAGTTTCACTCAGACCCCGTTATCTCCCCCGTGAGTTTGGTCAGATCTTTGTAACGGTCATCTACACCCCCCCCCCCCTCACTCCAACCCCTCCCACGCCTCAGCCCAGATAGCAGATGTGATTAGACAGTTACAGCTTATATCCCCTGACGCCCCCAACTTTATTGCAGGTGACTTTAACGACTGTGACTTACGCACGAGCTTACCGACTTTTCACCAGTACGTGACTGTCCCCACTCGCAAGAACAAGACGTTAGATTTAGTGTATGGAAACGTCCCCAATGCATACCGATCGTTCGTCCTCCCTCCCGTAGGTAACTCTAACCACAATACTATGTTTCTTGTCCCAGCATACAAACCCAAAATCCAGACAGAGCCCATAGTGAAGAAGTTAGTTAAGGTGTGGTCCCCTAAGGATAGTGTAGAACAGTTGCAGGGGTGTTTTGAGTGTACAGATTGGGACGTGTTTCTTGATTCTAGTGCCAGTGTAGACGAAGCTACTGAAGTAACTTCTGACTATGTGAATTTCTGTAAAGATATGATTATTCCATCTAAGACAGTGAAATTGTATCCCAACAACAAACCATGGATTTCAAAGTCTCTCAAAGCCACATTGAATGAGAAAAAAAGTTGCATTTCAGACTGGAGACAGAGTAGAAAGGAAAGCAGTACAGAATAAATTGAGGAAGCAGATTTTAGATGCTAAGAAAAAGTATAAAGAGAAAGTAGAGTCACAGTTTGAATCAGGTAGCTTAGCAGATGCATGGAAAGGACTTAAAACTTTATCAGGCCACAATAAATCAAAATTCAGTAGCAGTAGCATGCCAATGAAAGAACAAACTGAATTTTCTGAAAAACTGAATGAGTTCTATTGTAGATTTGAGAAAGATGATCTGAAGGATGATTTAGATAGCATGATTTCCCAGCTTGAAGTAAATGTGGCAGGCAATGTTGATGAAGACTTTTAGATCCATGGCAAGGCGGTTGAGAAGCTTTTTAGCAAACTGAATGTTAAGAAAGCAGTAGGCCCTGATAATATTTGCGGTAGAGTTTTGAGAGTATGTGCTAGTCAATTGTCTGTTGTTTATAGCCGTTTGTTTAGCTGGTCTCTGAAGGATTGCACTGTACCTAGGCTCTGGAAAACATCTACAGTCTGCCCTGTCCCCAAGAACAACAAGCCCAAGACACTCAATGACTATCGCCCTGTAGCTCTCACCTCTATAGTAATGAAGTGCTTTGAGCGTGTTGTCCTTTCTAGACTGCTCGATCAGGTCAAGCCCTATCAAGATCCTTTCCAGTTTGCATACAAGCAAAACAGATGTACTGATGACGCCACACTCACACTCCTGCACCATGCATACACACATTTAGAAAAACCTGACTCTTTTGTACGCATTCTTTTTATAGACTTTTCTTTAGCCTTCAACACTATACAACCATATCTCATAGCTCAAAAACTTCTCTGTTATAATGTAACGCCAAGGCTTATCCTATGGATTGTCAACTTCCTTGTAAATAGGACCCAGTCAGTTCGCTTTCAAACAGCTCTCTCATCCCTTAGGTCCACTTCCATAGGCGCCCCTCAAGGTACAGTTCTCTCCCCTGTGCTGTTCACACTGTACAATAACGATTGTAGTGGCACTGACTCTACCCTTCTTATAAAATACTCGGATGACACTGCCTTAGAAGATCTCTCCAATAATGATGCGACTTACTTTGCAGAAGTAGAACGTTTTAGTGTTAGGTGTAAAGATAATTTTCTAGACCTAAATGTGAGTAAGACCAAGGAACTACTGATAGACTTTCGAAGAAACCCTGCCCCTGTCCCTGTTCTGATGATCGATGATGTGTCTGTTGAGCGTGTGACTGAGTATAAGTATCTTGGAACAGTCATAGATGATAAGTTGTCCTTTAACGCAAACACCTCCCTCATACACAAGAAATGTCAGTTACGCATCTACTGCCTCCAGAAACTCAGGAAGCTGAATGTGAACCCCTCTGTCCTTCAAACTTTTTACTGCTCTTTTATTGAGTCTGTCATCACTTTCGGTTCTGTGTGCTGGTATGGAGGTCTGAGTGTGAAGAACAAGAACACCCTGGCACGAATGGTAAACATCTGCAACAAAGTGACTGGCAGTAAGCAAAACAGTGTGGAGTCCCTGTATGAACAGCGTGTGGTGAGAAAGGGTAGGCGGATAGCTTCAGACAGATCCCATGTCCTTGCCCACCTCTATGAACTCCTCCCCTCTGGCCGCAGACTCCGCACGCACAAAGCTAGAACACTTAGACTACAGCACAGTTTCATCCCCAAATCCATCACTCTAAGCAATCTGTAGGTACATCCACGCATACCCAAACCTAACTCCTCCCCCTATCCCCCTTTACCTGTGCAATCAGTAGGAATGGAGCTTGTTGATTTTAGAGAAGTGATTATATTGTGTTTCATTTGGTGGTGAACTTGGACATACTGGGATTGTTGTTACTGAGTGTTTACCCACTAATTATTTTACTATGGTAGACTTCAATTATGCAGCTTGTGTAATAATGTGTAATAATGTACTGAGATGTTTGTATAATAAGTAGTGAGGGTTAGGACTAGGTTGAAACACGCGTATTATGTATGCATATGTAGAGGTGGGTGTGAATGTATAAGTGCCGCTCAGTTCAGTCCATAAAAGATGTTTGTGTGAGATGTGTAAGAGTTATGTGTAAAGATTTTGTAGTGTTTACTTTATCCATTTGGAATTTGTAGCTGTGCAAGTGCAGGGAGAAAATGTTCATAATTATGCTATAATGTTTTTATGTCTTGTTTGTACTATTTGTTATAAATGTACCACAACCGAATTTCTCTTTTCGAGATAATAAAGTACTCTTATTCTTATTCTTATTCTCTCTCTCTCTCTCTCAGGTCACCCTGGTCAGCCCCACAGGGTGGGTTTTTCTCTCTATTCTGGGGCATGTGTTTCTGTCTACCCTTTGTCCATTCACCTGTATTTGCCTTTTCAAAACTCTCCCTACTGTCTGCACTGCCTGTAGCTCTTAATATTGGATGTGTGTTGCTAAATGGTCTTAGCTTTATTTAGGCCCCATGTTGTAGGTTTATTTAACGTATTTGACCGGCTGGCGACATACATTCAATTTTCTGTTTAGTTTTTTTTTTCACAAGCAGTGCAGGCACGTCCTGAGAAAGCCTTGTTGCTGTCGGGACGTTAAGCAATGTACAATCAATCAATGTACAATCTCTCTCTCTCTCTCTCTCTCTCTCTCTCTCTCTCTCTCTCTCTCTCTCTCTCTCTCTCTCTCTCTCTCTCTCAGCTCAGCTGGGAGCCTCACATAGAAACTGCATGTAAAACTATTTCGAAGAATCTCTTTTTATTATCCAAATTAAGTCGTATAGTTGACATTGATGCTCGAAAACTATTCTTTAACGCGCACATCAAAACACATTGTAATTATGCTTCCAATATCTGGGATGGCTGTGGAGACATTCATTTGAAAAAAATTCATTCCCTTTACCGGCGAGGTATTACGCTTATTCTTCCTGGTTCGTCCCCTACTGATGAAAGACTGATATCCTACCTTAATATCCTACCAATTAGTAAACAATTGGAACTTAATAGATGCTTACTTGTGCAAAAAATTCTAAACGATGCCGCCCCTCCCTATCTCCGTGAGCTGTTTTCCCACACGAATAGAGAGAACACGAGGAACAGCTTACTCCATCTCCCAAAACCGAGAATCGACATCTTCAAATCTAGCATATCATTTTCCGGTGCTAAGGCATGGAATAACTTGCCCTCTCATTTAAAGTCTATTTCAAAGTTATCTATCTTCAGAGCTCGCGTCCATAAATATTTGCTGTCGTTGTGACTGTTCTATCTTTCTGCGTAGTATGTTGCTCCAGCACAGCAGATTGCTGCAGGTTATGTAATAGTTCGACTGTCTGTATTAATATGTAAGGTTCATACGATTGTATATATATATATATATATATATATATATATATATATATATATATATATATATATATATATATATATATATATATATATATATATATATATATATTGGTTTAATTTCTTTCTTTTTCTTTCTTTGTTTTTTTTTTGTTTTCTTTTTCTGAGGGGGGGGGGGGGGATGGGTCTTTTTACTTATATGTGTTTTATCTTTTGCTGTATCGTCTGATGTATTTTTATATGTGTAGAGTAGCAGGACAGTTTGGAAGATATGCATTTGCTATGCCTAAAACCTTTTATCCTGAATAAAACGTTTCATCATCATCATCATCATCATCATCTCTCTCTCTCTCTCTCTCTCTCTCTCTCTCTCTCTCTCTCTCTCTCTCTCTCTCTCTCTCTCTCTCTCTCTCTCTCTCTCTCTCGTTATATATTGTTTTAATTCTTTTTGTATTTTATTTGTTATTATTACTTTTTATTCTTTCTGGGTTGGGGGGGGGGAGGTATGGGTACTTATTTATATTTTATCTTTTGCTGTATCGTCTGATGTAATTTTATATGTGTAGAGTAGCAGGACAGTTTGGAAGATAGGCATTGCTATGCCTAAAACTTTTTATCCTGAATAAAAACGTTTCATCATCATCATCATCATCTCTCTCTCTCTCTCTCTCTCTCTCTCTCTCTCTCTCTCTCTCTCTCTCTCTCTCTCTCTCTCTCTCTCTCTCTCTCTCTCTCTCTCTCTCTCTCACATAAAACCTCATGATCCTCTGCAGGTGCGGGTTTTTTTTTTGAAGATCTATGCCTTCTGCTGGCACCACTTTGCATGCATCCATGCTTTTTGGACGGATGTATCTGTTTGCTGTTGCATTGACAATGACCAGCAAAACAATCTGTGTCCACTGGTGTTGAAAGTGTCAAAAAAAAAAAACACATTATTTCCAAAACGGACCGGTGTTTGATTTTGAACCTCACATTTCTATCCCATAACAATGGCAGATTTTGAAGGGAGGAGGGGTCTATTTGCCCCCAGATACCTTAACCCATTCAGCCCTGACGCACTACAGCAGGAGAAGGGTCGACCATGATAATTCAAGGGTAGTGCCAGATTAGCTTGGCGCCTGTCGGCGTCAAGCTAATCTGGCACTAGCCTTGAATTATCATGGTCGATTAAGGGTAGTGCCAGATTAGCTTGGCGCCTGAGGGCGTCAAGCTAATCTGACACTATCTTTCAATTATCATGGTCGATCCATCTGCTGCAACAGGTGCATAGTCGTTAGATGACGCCTCCAAACTTTCGGAAATACGTGCGTCGGGCTGAATGAGCCACATAAATAATTAATAAACTCTTTTGAAATAATTCACATTTGCATTTTGTCATCAGGAAAAGATCAGTTGCAACTGGCCAATAACTTTAATGGAGTGGTGGGGGAGGTAAGGGTTCCAAAGACCAAAAAAAAAAGAACTTTCATATGACATTTAACTCATTCAGCCCGACGGATGTATTTCCCAAATTTTGGAGGCGTCATCTAATGACTTTGTACCAGTTGGGTGAGATGGATCGACCATGATAACTGGCTAGAATGTTACAGTAAGACACACACGCTAATAACAGCTCTCACTACCCCCACCCCCCACCCCCACCCACCCACCCCCCACCCAAGCCCTCCCCCCCCCCCCCCCCATCCTGCTTTTCGGTTCTTTATGCCAGTGGAAAGCAAGGTTTGTTCTGTGGGCGCCTTTTTTTCTGCGGTTTAAGGTCACAAACAAAACGTTGGAACAACCCCCCCCCCCCCCGCCCCCACTACCCCACCCCCCATGTCCCTTGTTCCTTAATTTAACAGTAAAGAGATCCATCCATCCAAGAAGATAGGATGCAAATTTTGATTTGCAAGATGCATAGATCCTCATGAGCCCCTGCAACTGCGCGGGCGCTTGAGGATCTATGTCTCTTGCTGAAAGACACGAGAATGCCGACCAGTGCAAGAGATGTATATCCTCATGATCATCCGCAGTCAACTGGCTAATGTCACGACTTACATTTGCCTCTTGTCCAAAATTACGTCCATACTCATCAGGCACAAAGTTGGTTAGTTAACAAACGTCGCTTTTATGTATATGGATCTGCGGCCTTGTCAGTACATTGCGGCCATGGGATGATTTTTAACATCGAAAGTTATTCCTTGGCCTGCAACGTGTGTATAACAGGCCAACGTGTTTCGCTGTTCCTCTCTCGGTCCTCACCGGAGCCACACCAGACATCAAAGTGGACTCAGCATGAGACATAGATCCACAGCAGGGGGCTCATGTGGATCTATGTCTCTTGCAGTTGAGATCGTGTTCATTTTTCTCCAGTGCAAAAGGGTTATACAAGTATAACATTTATTTGTTTGAAAAGAGTTAAAAACGCGCTCAAAAATAACTGCGAGGGCAAAGGAAATCACTAACAAAGAACCAAACTTTGCAAGGAATGCAACACAATCGCCTTACACACACATTACTGGACTGGTCGCTAGATTTTACCCTTTCATTGCTAAATAAAAATAGTGGGGGATGAAGGAGGAGGGGGGTGTGTGGGCTTGGCTCATTTTGAAGATCTACGCCTGTTGCAGGTGGATTGTAAAAAGTTTTTCTCGTCAGCGAAGGGGATAATCTCTCGTTAAAACTCGCATGTGTACGGCCGTGAAATCATAATTTATATTTGGACACTCTCTTGCAGCATTGATGAGGGGGTGGGAATTGAGAGGTGAAAGGGGGAAGATGGAGTGGGGTGGTTAAACATCTTTTATTCACTATGGTAGAAAGCCGTAAGTTCTAAAATCACAAATCAGCACACCTCAACTGCCTGAATAAATGTTACAGAAAGTGTGTATGTGTGTTACAGTCGACACCAAGACGTCTTACATCCCATACAAGGGCTACTACTGAGCTTGGTGAGACACGGTGTGCCTGTGACCTCTGTAGCCAGGTCTTCAGTGTACACTGACTTGTGACATTCGCACTCGAGTGCCAGAAATAAAGGGTACCGTCTGAATAACGCTAACACTCTGTTTCATGAGCGTCTTGTTCCGTGTATTGTGTGTGTGTGTGTGTGTGTGTGTGTGTGTGTGTGTGTGTGTGTGTGTGTGTGCGTGTGTGTGTTTGTGTGTGTGTGTGTGCGTGTGTGTGTTTGTGTGTGTGTGTGATGGTGTGTGTGTGTGTGTGTGTGCGTGTGATTGTGTGTGTATGTGTGATGGTGTGTGTGTGTGTGTGTGTGCGTGTGTTTGTGTGTGTGTGTGTGTGTGTGTGATGGTTTGTGTGTGTGTGTGTGTGCGTGTGTTTGTGTGTGTGTGCGTGTGTTTGTGTGTGTGTGTGTGTGTGTGTGTGTGTGTGTTTCTGCGTATGTGTACGCGTGGGTGCCTGCGTGCGTGCATCCCTATGTTTGTGCGTGCGTGCGTATGTGCGTGTGAGCTGTTTCGATCACAGTTTCTCTCTTGTTCTCGTTGTTATCTCCTCTAGACCAGCAACAGCATAGCGGAATCTCTCCATAGGCTTCTGAGGGTGTCAACTGCAAGCGGGAAAACACATGCATTACTTACATCCTTTCGCATAAATTTCCCCAAAATTACACATATTCAGTTAGCGCCTTGATATATACATGTATACTGACGAGCAAAAGAACTGATACAATTTTGGAATCATCAACATTTTAGTGTTTCCGATGATTCCTAAATTGTTGCATTTGTTTTGCTTGTCAGTATATTTGTGTCTTTGCTGATGCGTTTGTATACCGAGGGGACAGGTGTTAGCCTTTCCCACTAAAGTTATGACATGGTTCATCTCGCATACATCTCCTTTTCATCATGAACAATGATTTATCCGAAATCCTTTTTTTTTTAAAAATCCACAACAACCACAACAACAACAAAAACAGAAGTGTACTCAGCTGTTAGATAAATCCTTAGAAAAGGGAAGCTATCGTTTAGACATTGTGTCAAACGCGAGTCTTTTCCCTTAAACTGTCATGCTTGTTTCAACTGTAGTGAACAGAAAAGGAAGGTGAGTGCTTGTTCTAGGGTTTAACCCTTCAGTGCCAGCTGACGCAGATTGTGTTTCTACAAACCTCGTTGATTCAACAACAAAAGCCCTAGCTGTACCAGGAGTCAAAGTGCTGTCAGCAAGAGGTATAGATCTTCATGAGCCCCCTCTTGCATTTGGGTGGTGTTCAGACTGTCTCGCCACAGATAGTGTTAACGCCTCGTTCGTCTAATAAAGCAATCAGAAGTCAATAACCCAACCTGAACGTCTGCCTTTTAGTGAGTAAATTCGGTTCACTTCTACTCACATGCACTGCAAAATCAAGGTGGTCTTAGATGGTGAGACTTTGTAAGAGATAGCAGATACTTTCCACATGAATTACTTAAAGTCTAAAACGTTAGTCCTCTGATATGTTATCTTTATACGGCATGTAATTCATCGGAGACGTGTTATTTAAGCGGCTATTTAACAGTCGTCATGCTCGTGTTTGTGTGCGTGTGCGTGTCAGGATCACGATTTTATTTGTCTTTTCACACCTTGCTATTTTTTTTAATCAACAACAAAACACAGAACTTGTTAATATCAAAGAAAACAATAGCAACAATTAACATCCAAACCCACACATAAATTATATATTATAATAGTTTATCCACCGGACTATGAATCATGATATTAACTATTTGAATGTATTACTATGTGGCTAGCCAACTGGGGTTGTGAGCGGACAAACTTTGGTTAGGACACCTTTTCTAGGCCCCTCTCCGTGTGGAGCAAGCAGTGCTGTCCCTAGAGAAGGCTGCTTTGTCGTTCAGGGTGTGCCGAGTGACGTTGTCATCCCCAGGTCAACACTCAGGCGACCAATATCCTGAACCGCCTGCATGCAGGTTTGAGACTGCGGCTTCCAGTGACATCTTTCACCTGCCGTTTTGCCCCTCGCCCGTCGCTACAGGACTTGGAATGGTCTGTGTCATGGTCCGTGGACGTTTCCTAAAGCCTGTGCGGTGGAGCTTTTTGGTGGAGTGCAGTGTGCGCAGTACTGGCCCCACCCTTGAAACCCTTGGTTCGACTGCCATGGCCTAGCAAGCTGGGACGATGGCATCGAGGTCTTCAGGTCGTAGGTTTTATATCAGACTGTCCTTGTCCTAGTCTCTGGCTCAAAAAACTTCCCCGGAGACACGGGGGCTTTGAAGTCAGGGTTTTCCTCCCTTAGCCTTTCCGCAGCCAAGCGGCCAGGCCTGCAAGGCAGCAGGACAATGCTGATTAATTTTCGAGGTTCTCTCCTCTAGATCCGCCGTGTTTAGCCTGGGGGCTCGTGCTGCCCAGTTTTGGGGGTCACCTCGGAGAGGATGTGGCCAGGGACCACGCACGGGCGGTCTTGGGATAGAGTGCTATGCTAGTCCGGATTGATTACACACGAGGGTGCCTCAAGAAGGCCAAGAGGCCCTAGACTAGAGTGATCCCGGGGTAGGCGCTGTAAGAGTTCCCCACTACCCGCACCACCAACGCAACTCGTCCCCTGGGGCCCCCACCTTTTGAGTCAGGCAGCGACCCCTTGACCGCGGTCAACGGGCATCTTCTCCTGCGGTGAGAAAACAAGTAAAAACAACGGATCCACTCAAAAGACGACCATGACCGGACTCAACGTAGCATGCTCGAACATCCGAACCATGCTTGACACAGCAGACAGCGGACGCCCTGAACGTCGCTCCGCCCTCATTGCCCATGAATTGCGGAGGTTAAACATCGACATCGCTGCGCTCAGCGAAGTACGCCCCCCGGACGAAGGCAGTCTCCAAGAACTTGGCGCTGGCTACACCCTCTACTGGTCAGGTAAGTCTGCATCAGAAAGACATCTCTCAGGCGTGGGCCTCATGGTCAAGACCTCCATTGCGACTAAGCTGGAAAACCTACCAACCGGTCACTCAGACCGCATCATGTCCATGCGCCTCCCACTGAGACACCAGCAACACATCACCCTTCTCAGTGTGTACTCCCCAACCCTCCTGGCAGAGCCTGCAAAAAAGGACAAGTTCTACACTGACCTGCGCAGCCTCCTACAGAGCACCCCTGCTGACGACAAAGTCATCATCCTTGGCGACCTCAACGCCAGAGTGGGCCAGGACCCTGAAGCCTGGAAAGAAGTCCTCGGCAAGCATGGCGTCGGGAACTGCAATGACAATGGCCGCCTACTGTTGGAGTTCTGTGCAGAGCAGCAGCTTGTCATCACCAACACTATTTTCCAGCAAAAGGACAGTCGAAAGACCACCTGGATGCATCCTCGCTCCAAACACTGGCACCTTATCAGAGGGACCGCAGTGATGTCCTCCTCACCAGAGTGATGCCCAGCGCATAGTGCCACACTGACCACCGCCTTGTCCGCTGCAAACTCAGGCTCCACTTCAAGCCAAAACCCAAGAAAGGGAGGCCCCCTAAGAAAAAGCTTGATGTTGCCAGTCTTCAGCGTGACGATGTAAAAGCTGCCTTTCAGAAAGATTTACAGCGCAGGCTCACAGACACAGCTGACCCAGCACACTCCTCACCTGAAACACTCTGGAAACGGCTGAAAACTGCTATCGCAAAATAGAAAGAGGAACATAGACTGGTTTGACGAAAACGACGTAGAGATCCAGGAACGTCTAGCAAAAAAAAAAAAAAAAAAGAGCCGCCCATCAGGTCCACCTAGCCCAGCCTTCCTGCCCTGTGAAGAAGTCTGCCTTCCGCCTCGTCTGCAGCAGTCTCCAGCGCAAGCTCAGAGATCTCCAGAACGAGTGGTGGACCAGCTAGACTCGCACAGACTCGCTTTGTGCTGACAACGGTGACTACAGGGGCTTCTACGAAGCACTGAAAGCAGTGTATGGCCCCAGGCACCTGATACAAAGTCCACTGCGAAGTGCTGATGGACAGGCACTCCTCACAGATAATAACTCCATCTTGAACCGCTGGTCGGAATACTTTCAGGACCTCTTCAGCGCTGAGCGCACTGTTCAAGAAGCAGTCATCCTCCAAATCCCACACCTCCCAGTACAGGTTGAATTGGACTAACCGCCCACTGCTGAAGAGACCCTCACAGCCATCCACCAGCTCAAGAGCGGCAAAGCAGCAGGCATTGACGGAATCCCAGAGATCTGGAAACATGGAGGCCCAGCACTGCACAAGAAGCTCCATTACCTCCTTCTCTGCTGCTGGGAGGAAAGAACACTACCAAAGGATCTCCGCGATGTAGTCGTCATCACCCTGTACAAGAACAAAGGAGAGAAGTCTGCTTGCTCCAACTACCGTGGAATTACCCTGCTGTCCATTGCAGGGAAAATACTCGCAAGGCTGCTCCTGAATCGGCTGGTACCTGCCATTGCAGAAGACCACCTCCCAGAGGGCCAGTGTGGCTTCAGAGCCAACAGGAGCACCACCGACATGGTCTTTGTGCTGAGAAAGCTTCAGGAGAAGTGCCGCGAGCAGAACAAAGGGCTGTACGTAACATTTGTCGGCCTAACAAAAGCGTTCGACACTGTGAGCAGGCAAGGCATGTAGCAGATCCTGGAGCGACTTGGCTGTCCCCCAAAGTTCCTCAGCATGATCGTCCAGCTACACGAGGACCAGCAAGACCAGGTGAGACTCAACAATGACCTCTCAGAACCATTCCTCATTCTCAACGGTGTGAAGCAGGGCTGTGTGCTGGCACCGACCCTCTTCACCATCGTTTTTAGCATGATGTTGAAGCAGGCCACAGTGGACCTCGACGATGACGATGCAGTGTACATCAGGTATCCTCTCGATGGCAGCCTGTTCAACCTCAGACGACTGCAGGCCCACACCAAAACCCTACACCAGCTGATTTGTGAGCTGCTCTTTGCTGACGACGCTGCCCTCGTTGCACACAGAGAGAGAGAGAGAGCCCTGCAGCGCATCACATACTGCTTCGCAGACGCTGCCCAGCTCTTTGGACTCGAGGTCAGTCAGAAAAAGACAGAGGTTCTCTATCAGCCGGCACCCAAGGTAGAGCATCGCCCTCCCCACATCACCATCGGCGAGTCTGAACTGAAGTCAGTGCACCAGTTTATCTACCTTGGCTGCATCATCACGTCGGACGCCAAGCTGGACAAGGAGCTGGACAGCAGGCTGGCAAAAGCAAACAGCACTTTCGGGCGTCTATACAAGCGGGTGTGGCATAATCAACAGCTGAAAACAGGCACCAAGATCAGCGTGTACAGAGCTGTCGTCCTCACCACCCTGTTGTATGGTTCCGAGTCCTGGGCCCTCTACCGCAGCCAACTACGACTCCTCGAACGCTTCCACCAGTGCTGCCTGCGTACAATGCTTGGCATTCACTGGAGTGACTATGTCACAAACGTCGAGGTCCTTGAACAGGCAGAAACTGTGAGCATCGAGGCTTCGCTGCTGCGGACGCAGCTCCGCTGGGTTGGGCACGTCTCCAGGATGGAGGATCATCGCCTACCCAAGATCACCCTGTTCGGCGAGCTCGCCACTGGACACAGAGACAGAGGGGCACCAAAGAAGAGATACAAAGACTGTCTCAAGAAGTCACTTAGTGCTTGCCAAATCGACACCGCCAGTGGTCTTCACATGCTGCGGACCGTGACACCTGGCGCTCAACCATTTACAAGGCAGCTGTCTCCTTTGAGGACTCTCGCAGAGCTGGCCTTAAGACAAGCGGCTCAGGAGAAAAAAAAACAGAGATGCCGCAACTCAGAACCCTGGCCAGACCTCCCTCTGCAGCCTCTGCGGTCGAACCTGCCTGTCCCGGATTGGCCTCGGCAGTCACGAGCATGCTTGCAGACGACGTGGACAACCCCTATAGAATCTTCGTTCGCGAAGTCAAGCCAAGAAAGAAAAAAGAAGTATTACTATGTAAGATGTCATACATATTTTCGGCTAATTTTTCAACTGTTATGTTATTTTGTGTCAACAGATTCGTTGTAATATGACATTCACATATTATATGTTTAACAGAGATGGGTCTTATGCACTCGCATTTGATGTCTTTTGAGGATTTTATTTTCCAAGAATTTAGTCTTAACTTATATATCAACGAAGCTGTTTTCCTTGAACAAGGGGGAAGGGGGAACATTGTGTGCGTGTACGCGCGTGCGCGTGCGCGTTCGCACCTGGCTGCGTGCCAAGAATTTAGTCTTAACTTATATATGAACGAAGCTGTTTTCCTTGGACAAGAAGAAATATGATGGCGTGAGTGCGTGCGTGCGAGCGTGCGTGTGCTTTTTCTCATTTAAAATAATTATACCCAGGTTCAGGTTCATTACCTTTTAACGTCCCACAGAACCATCAGGGCTGGTTTGTTGTTGTTTCGAGAAAACAACACTGGTTAAATAATGTCCTTTCACATAAGAACTAGATGCTGGAAAGCGTGAATCAGCTGTTACAGTTGTAAAGATACTGGATAAATCTTACGATGCATGTCATTAGGAACGAGACGTATGACCGAGGTCTATCGAGTCTGACATCTTTGGTCTTAGATTAAAAAAAAATAATGTATGTATGTATGTATGTATGTATGTATGTATGTATGTATGTATGTATGTATGTATGTATGTATGTATGTATGTATGTGTGTGTGTATGTATGTGTGTGTGTATGTATATGTGTGTGTATGTGTGTGTGTGTGTGTGTGTGTGTGTGTGTGTGTGTGTGTGTGTGTGTGTGTGCGTGTAACTGGCATATTAAGGCCTAGATTTAGGGAAGTTTAGTTCGAATTAGAAGCGGGCAACTTTACCCAATTCTTAGATAGCTGTACGATGTTGAAGCCTGCCGTACCAAGTGTCATACAAGATGAGGATTTTATCCGAAAGTCTGCCTGTATTGCTTTGAGCTCAAATGCGTTTTTCTTTTAGACATTCAGAGCTGTTCCTGTTTTTAAGCTTCATCCTGCCTCATCTCTCTCCGCCTACCCCCCCCCCCCCTCCCTCCATCATCCGCAGGGTAATGTCACACACAAACACCGACATACACATGGCGCTTTTTACCAGTTATACGCTCTGTGGGCTGGAGTAGCCACAGTCAGTCTTAAGAAAAAAACAAGATGGGACGACTCCACAAAGCCTCTTCTATGTGAGCTTGCATGTATTTTCCACCTTTTCCATAATACGTTCGCAGACATCATAGCAAAAATAGAGAGACTGTCTTCCTAAATCACTTCAGATAGAAAGAGAACTGCGTCAGCTCATACTCATGTAAAACATTGGCGTGCGGGTTCTTTGCGTCAATTAGGTACATTGTATAACACTGACGCGTTCGATGCTTTTAAGTCACCGTCACTGTCCGATTCTTCTCCTAGAGTCGAGGATTTTTACTTTTGAAATTTTTTTCTGCAATGAATCTTTATTTTCGAAAAAGTGAAGTACGAAGCTAGTGAAACGAACTCCAATCTAGCTATATCCAAAATTTCAAGTGCATATAATCAAAATTACAGACTCTAATGTTTGTCAACGGACTTTCTATAATCGGTCAGTTAACTCTTCAGCGAGACATCTAATTTCAGAATGCTTGAAAAATCTCCTAGATAGCCCTTGAATGAAGCGTTTCTTTTATTTTCAAGCTTGTACGTCCGCAAAGGTCGGAGATTTTCTGGTTTACACACACACACGTAACTCAATGCGCCAAGGCCATCGGGCCGTCAGTCGCCGTTGGCCCGCGCACGATAGTGCGCGGGCCAACGTCGGCCTGATGGTTTTGCGCATTGGGAAGCTTGCGCTTCATGGTTTTAGAATTTGGAACCCCGTGAACAATAACTGTGGCGGGTGTCAGGTTGTCATGTTATGTTTTTTTTATTAAAAAAAGATTATACGACACTTTGCGCTCTCCTGATGTTTTCATTCTGCACTGCTCTAAGCAAACTGAGAGTATTTTGTCAAAGGCGGTCTTTCGTCACCCGGCCCTTATACAAGCAGCCACCATTACGGCCTGTTTACCTTACCAGTGGCACACTCGGGTTAAAACATTAACCCATTTAACCCCACAGCCGCATTTCCCTGATGGCGCCAAGCTGATCTGAATCATCATGGTCGATCCGTCTCCTGAAACTGGTTAGGTGACACCTCCGAAATGCAGCCTTGGGGTTTAACAGGTTAAAAAATTATGTTGCAAAAGAGGCAAGTAAGCTGCTCTAAGCCATGTTAGAAATATTGTGTGCAGCACACAGGGCGTCCAGCGCTCTTTCAGCCATGTTGTGCGTGTTCATATTTTGCTGGCATGGTCAGCTCTGTATGGTACCAATGTCCACGCACAACTGTGTTCAAAACACGAACAAATGAGTGCGTCATAACGATGTGTTTAAAATTCTTCTTTATATCTACACAATTTCTTGTTGTTATATCCGATGTTCGTTATAAGCGAGTTAATTCAGGTTGAAAAACTGTTGTTGGGGCCTTTAACAAAGTGTCGCTATATCCGACTTTTCTTATATCCGATCTTGTTATAAGCGGAGTAGTCTGATTTACTTCAGTCAATGCCTGTCATACAAAACAAACTGACAAAAACAGCATCATTAATACATGGACGTCTATTAGTCAAAGCTTGCAAAAGAAACCAAACCAACCAAAACAGAGTCAGTAATACAAGTCTATTGAGTGAAAGCTTGCAAAAGAAAACAAACAAATAAATAAACAAACAAAGTGCGACACCTCAGTGTTTCTTGCTGCTCTTGGAGCCAAACGGGAGATGTATTTTCTTCCTGGCTTTCTTGCCGCCCGACTCCTCGTCTCTCTCTGGAGACATCAGGCTGGTGAGCAACTTGGCTTTTTTCTTGCTGCGCTTGTCGCGAGGGGAGACTTGGCGTGGCTCCGTGTCCTCAGCCTTTTCTGGCGCTGTGGACGCGGCCACTGGAGAGGCTTTTTGTCCGACTTTCGCGAGCAGGCTGCTGAGCAGGCCGTGTTTCTTTCTAGGCAGGGTTTTCTGGGAAGAGCTGATGTCAGTGTCGCCGCTGCCGGGTTGCTGTGGTGGGTTGGGGTCTGCTGTGGGTTTCTCACCAGCTGGGTGTTCCGACTGAACGGGAAGATGGACATCGTGCTCGCTAGATCCTTGCTCGCCCTCAGCAGTATCGAGGACTGGAACTCCTGATGCTAAAGCAGCAGGAGTTGCAGTCCTTGTTACTTCTGACGTGTCCTCGTCACGCGTGGATTCAGCGTGTCCGGTCACCGCGTCTTCCTCCAGAGCTGCACGTGCAAAGCCATTCTCCACGCTGTTGTCTTGCTTGTCCGTGGCCCGCTGTGTGTTGTCTGCCAGCTTGTTTTGACGTCCGATCTGACTCAGCATTGGCAGTCTGCACGGGTTCGTCGCCTTTGGTTCTGTGGCTGCGAGAGGCCGGCGTGTACCGTTTGAGTGGGTTTGGGTCCGATCGGGCAGCTTTGTTGGTCTCTTCTTCTCGGTCTGTGAGCAAACGTTCACGTGATCATTTGCATCTGGTGGGCACGCCCTGTCAGAGTCAGCAGCTTTAGCCAGGTGATCAGCGGTGTGGACATTGTCGATGTTGTCGTGGTTTGTATCGTCAGCTTTCGCCAGATGATCAGCGGTGTGGTTATTGCCGATGTTGTCGTGGTTTGTATCGCTGGAGTCCTCGGGTGATTGGTCGTCAATATTTGTCTCCAAAAAGACTTTCTTGCACGGCAGGCCGTCTGTATCCGGGGTGGCTGATTCGGATGACCGCTTCTCTCTACGAGTGGCTGCACACCACTCTCTGTCGCCTCCTGTTTTCGCGGGCTGTGGGTCCTGACGGTCTTCTTCAGGCAGGGCAGCTAATCTGCAAAAAGAATGGTAGGAAGAAGTGGCACCCCCCGTCTGAAGCAGACCGCCCTGCCTTTTGCCTGCGTCTTGTCTTCTGTCCGTCTTGGGTTTGTGTCTGGCGGACAACCCTTGTGGCGGAATCGTGGGCGAGTTATCAGTAGTGGCCTCTCCCACAGGCTTGGCCTCGGGCTCGCGCTCTGCCAGCAGACGAGTAGTGACGTCTGTCTCCGGTGCTTGTTGTTTCTGCTGGTGTTCTGGGCGAGATGCTGAGGGTTCACGCACAGACTTCTGCCTTGTTTCCTGTGCCTGTTTGTCTAGGTTTGCCGTCTCCTGTCTGGGTTTCTCGCCCTGCTGTCGGCTTGTAGCTTGTTCACGCCGCTCATCACTCAATTCGCTGTTTGTGCTCCGACCGCCATCTTTCTCATATCGCTTCTGACTGCCGTCTTCACGCCGCTCACCACCCAACCCGCTGTTTCTGGTATGACCGCCATCTTTCTCATCTCTCTTCTGAGTGCCGACTTCACGCCGCTCACCACCCAACCCGCTGTTTCTGGTATGACCGCCATCTTTCTCATCTCTCTTCTCTCTGCCGTCTTCACGCCGCTCACCATTCAACCCGCTGTTTCTAGTATGACCGCCATCTTTCTTCTGTCTGCTGCCGTCTTCTCCACAACTGGATTCTCGCTTTCTACCATAGTTCCCGTCATCACTACTTCCTGTCCGACCTGCGCCTGGCTCACTTCCGGCATGACTCTTCCGGACTGCGTCAATATTCCCGTCACCTTTATTTCCTCTTTGACCTGCGCTTTGACCACTTCCGCTGGGTCCTTTACCGTCCGTACCTCCATGTCCACTTTCTGTCTGACATGCGTGCTGACCGCTTCCGGTGGCCCCTGTCCCATCTTTGTGGGTGTCATCGTCGTCACCATCGTCTCCGTCGTTGTCGTTGTGCCGTCCCTGATGGTGGTCACGTCGTCCGCTGCCGGCCCCGCGTCGCCGTGATGCTGGTATCGGGTCATCCTGCAATACGATACGTCAGGCAATACGTCAGACAATACGTGATACGATCAAATACTCAGACATGAGAACAAGACAGTCGAATAACACAAGCAATGACCGCAACAGCTACAGACCATAGAGCTAAACTACTCACAAGTAGTCAGGATACACTGTATTACAGTCAAACAGCCTGTTTGCATAAGTCAGGTTACACTGTGTTACACTCAAACAGCCTGTTTACATACTGCTTACTGCTCACAAGCATTCAGGATACACTATATGACACTCAAAGAGCCTGTTTCGCTGGTAATGAAACAGGACACACTGTATTACACTGAAACTGCTTGTTTACAGCCACATGCCCAGTAGGCAAAGGTCCTCTGGGTCACGACGGCCGCAGTGGGCCCGAAGACGTTTTACTACTGGGCATGGGGCTGTAAACAGGCAGTGTACTACTGGGCATGGGGCTGTAAACAGGCAGTGTACTACTGGGCATGGAGCTGTAAACAGGCAGTGTACTACTGGGCATGGGGCTGTAAACAGGCAGTGTACTACTGGGCATGGAGCTGTAAACAGGCAGTGTACTACTGGGCATGGGGCTGTAAACAGGCAGTGTACTACTGGGCATGGGGCTGTAAACAGGCAGTGTACTACTGGGCATGAAGCTGTAAACAGGCAGTGTACTACTGGGCATGGGGCTGTAAACAGGCAGTGTACTACTGGGCATGGAGCTGTAAACAGGCAGTGTACTACTGGGCATGGAGCTGTAAACAGGCAGTGTACTACTGGGCATGGAGCTGTAAACAGGCAGTGTACTACTGGGCATGGAGCTGTAAATAGGCAGTGTACTACTGGGCATGGAGCTGTAAACAGGCAGTGTACTACTGGGCATGGAGCTGTAAACAGGCAGTGTACTACTGGGCATGGAGCTGTAAACAGGCAGTGTACTACTGGGGTGGTTGCAGATCTGATAGGATTCAAAACTGCAGTATTCTGAGTGAGTTTATAGGATTTTCACAACGGCCTCTGTGGGGCTTTAAAGCAGGAATGTAGAAAGTTGGGAGAGTCCCCTGATTGAACGCGGTGAGCAAATCCCCGCCGTGTCCTCTGACAGCGAGAGACAGGAAGGCCATTGTGGTGAGAAGCCAGATGTTTATTGTGTCGCAATGTGTGTGTGTGTGTGTTTGTATCGCAATGTGTGTATGTTTGTATCACAGTGTGTGTGTGTGTGTGTGTGTGTGTGTGTGTGTGTGTGTGTGTGTGTGTGTTTGTATCACAATGTGCGTTTGTTTCACGGTGTATGTGTTTGTTCGTATACAATGTGCATGTGTGTTTGTATGCAATGTGTGTGTTTGAATGCAGCGTGTGTGTGTGTGTGTGTGTGTGTGTGTGTGTGTGTGTGTGTGTGTGTGTGTGTGTGTGTGTGTGTGTGTGTGTGTGCGTGAGTGTGCGTGTGCGTGTGCGTGTGTTTTAATCACAATGTAACTCTGGCTTTTCACAAACATAGACGTGCTGTCTTTTCCTTCGCGCGGCAGAGCAATTCAGACACTACTCTTAATCATGGTCGATCTGTCTACTGAAACAGTAATTTAGTATTCTATTCTCCCTTTGGCTGTCGGTAGCGGTTATTGTCGCAATGATTCCGACAGCCAAAGGGTTAAATTGACGTCAAGGCCCAATGTGTCAAAAAAGCCGTTACAAGGAGCCAAGAAAGAAATAAAGCCCAGGGACCTGTTGCTGAGGTGAGAAGCGAGGGAGACTGATGCCCCTCCTGCGTTTCGTCACGCCCAGCGCTGTGTCTAACGCCCTCTGCAAGTGCTGCTGGGAGCGAGTGAAAAACAGCAGCACGTGGCGCCCGCTCTCCTGCAGGACCTGGCTGTACATGGTCTTGACTCCCAGTGACCCCTGCAGGACCTTGTCGATCTTCTCCTCTATGGATGTCACCAGGCAGTCCGCGCACAGAACCTGAGGGAACGGAGAGAGGGAATGAGTGTGTGAAAAAATGACGAGATGGAAGGAAGGAGGGGGGAGGGGAAGGGGATGACGGGAGAGAAGGAATGAGTGTGTGAAAGAATCACTAGATGGAGAGAAGGAGGGAGGGGGGATGGCGGGAGGTTGGTTGGTTGTACATTACTTAACGTCCCGACAGCAACAAGACTTTCCCAGGACGTGTCTGCACTGCTTGTGAAAAACATTTTAAAAAATAAAATAAATAAACAGAATATTGAATGTATGTCGCCAGCCGGTCTAATACGCTAAATAAACCTAGGATCATTTAGCAACACAATCCAATATCAAGAGCTATAGGCAGCGCAGATAGTAGGGAGAGTTTTAAAAAGGAAAATACAGGTGAATGGACGAAGGGTAGACAGAAACATGCCCCAGAATAGAGGGGAAAACCCACCATGTGGGGCTGACCAGGGTGACCCTGGGAACTAAAAAGTAGTTAACCCCACCAACGTCCCCCATGGCAGATCCGCGTGGGGGCTATGGCGGGAGGGACGGAATGAGTGTGTGAAAGAATGACGAGAGGGAGGGATGGAATGAGTGTGTGAAAGAATGACGAGAGGGAGGGAGGGAGGGAGGGAGGGAGGGAGGGAGGGAGGGAGGGAGGGAGGGAATGAGTGTGTGGAAGAATGGAGGGAGGGGAGGGAATGAAGAGGCGGGGATGAGTGTGTTAAAGAATGGCGGAATGAACGGAGGGAGGGAGGGAAGGGGGAATGGTGGGAGGGATGGTTGTGTGCGGGGATGGCGGGAGGGATAATGATGATGATGATGAAACTTTATTTATCAACGGTAAAGTTTTGACAAAAACAAATCGTTATTTTACAAACTTGCCGTTGCTAATATTTACAACATAAATAGTTTTTTTTTAAGGGAGGGAGGGGAGGGGGTGGGAATGGGTGTGTGCAGGAATGGGAGGGAGGGGTGGGATAGAGGGGAGGGGAGGGGTGTAAAGGAATGGGGGAAGGGAGGGGAAAGGGGAATGGCGGGGGGGGGGGGAGTGAATGAGTGTGCGGAAGAATGACGAGGGGGGGGGGGTGACCCCGGGAACTAAAAAGCAGGGTAGGGAGGGAGGGGAAGGGAAAGGAAGGGGACGGGAAGGGGGATGGATGAGAATGTGTGTGGAAAATGGAAGAGGGAGTGGGAGGGAAGGGGTGGAACAAATGAGGGAGGTGGGAGGGGAGGCGTGTGTGTGGAGAAATGGCGCGGGATAGGTTAGTTATTTGGGTTTAACGCCGAGCAGGCAACTAAGGCCATCTCACGGCGGGAAGGGTAAAAATCTGGTCAGCCAGACTAAAAGAAAGGTCTTAAGACATGATGTAAATATACCTTAAAAATATGTCAGGCTAAAATGTCGCACAGGTCTTTAAAGAAAACGTCGGAAGACTCTCAAAAAGGTCAAAATAATAGAAACATCATAATCTATAAACGCTCAAATCTTATTAAAAATATGGCACTCTCTCAGAAAACTGAAGATCTTGTCCGGGGGCACATCCCGGAACAAAACCTTCAAGGAGTCTGCTGTGAAATGTTTATACCTTGTGTCGATTAGATCAGCACAAGACAACAAAAAGTGTTGAACAGAGTATTGCTCGTCGCAGGCATAACACCATGGACGCTCCTCCTGTTTAAGTAAATAAGAGTGCGTAACATACGTGTGGCCGATGTGGAGCCGAGCCAGGACAGTCTCCTCACGGCGGCTGCCGTAACGATAAGGTAGACCGTCGGACAACTTAGGAAGGGCTTCATGCAGCTTGTTAGCTTCCTCTTTGTCCCACTCGGACTGCCACTCACGGGCTATGTACGCACTAGCCACATGTCTAAAATCACTATAAACAGTCTGTGTGTCAGGGACAGGGTCATTGCGGGCATCGTTGGCAGCAGAATCCGCGATCCTGTTGCCTTCGATGCCCACATGCCCTGGCACCCAAATAAAAATGATATCATAATATTCCTTCATCAAGTCCGCGTGGAGCTCTCTGATCTGCACCAGCAGTGGGTGGTCATTTCCCGTGCCCTGAAGGGCCTGCAGGGCAGAAAGAGAGTCAGACAGACTCAGGAAGTTCCTTTCTCTAGATCGATAAGCATGCTTGAGTGCCAGCAGAACCGCCTGCAGTTCCGCACTAAATACAGATGAGTGGTCTGGGAGGCGGTGCTTAAATGGGCGTCTAGGATGGCGAGAGGACACTGCGGCCGCAGCCACTCTCCCATCCTCAGACTTTGACCCATCGGTATAGATGCGACAATAGCCAGGAAAAATTGAAAGCAGTTCATTGAGGCTCTGTTGGTATATGGCTGGTGGAGTAGAGTCTTTCTTGTGGGCAGTCAAGTCCAGCAAGATGTCAGGAACTGGTAAGAGCCAAGGTGGAGTGATGTGTTGCAGGGATTCCGAAACTCTGTCCAGGTCCAATCCGGCCACCTGCAGATGAGGTCGGACACGGAAAGAAAGTGGACGGACAGCTCCCGGATGGGTATCGTAAATCTCTGCAAACGATGGTTTAAAAACACAATCATAGGCAGGATTGTCTGGATGGGCCTTCAGTTTCAGAACGTAGCTGAGCATGAGGCGGATGCGGCGGAGCTTGAGAGAAGGCTCCCCTGCCTCGGCATACAGACTAGGAACTGGAGACGTCCTGAAGGCCCCAAGACATATCCGCAGACCCTGATGGTGAATTGTGTTCAGACGCTGTAGCACAGACTTGGAAGCTGAGCCATACACCACAGAGCCGTAATCCAGTTTGGACCGAACAAGGGCCCGGTACAGACGAAGTAAGACAGTACGGTCCGCACCCCAGTCAGTACGACCGACGACACGAAGAATGTCGAGAGCCTTCTGACAAGAGGTTCTAAGGTAATTAATATGGTTGCGGAAGGTAAGTCTTTTGTCAAAAATGACCCCCAGAAACTTTGCCTCCTCGGCCACCTTAATTGGCACTCCAGCAATGCTCAGGCTAGGTTCTGGAAAAAATTTCGTCTGGTTAGTAAAATGCACACAAACAGTCTTGGAGGGCGAGAACTTGAATCCATTGAGAGACACCCACCGCTGGATGCGATCAACGCACAGCTGCAAGCGCCTCTCAAGGGACGCAAGTCCTCGACCACGTGCGCACAAAGCAAAGTCGTCAACAAACAAAGAGCATTCAGAATCATCCTTGACGGCCTTTACAATGTTATTAATTTTAATACTAAATAAAACAGGAGATAGAATGCTGCCCTGTGGGACACCCATCTCCTGTTCAAAGGAGTCGGATAGGGTGGAGCCCACACGGACATGGAACGACCGGTTAGTCAAAAAATTGTGAATAAAAACGGGCAGGTGCCCTTTAAAACCCATGTCCAACAAGTCAGACATTATGCCATACTTCCAGGTAGTGTCATACGCCTTCTCAAGATCGAAAAAAATTGCATAGACATGCTGCTTGTTGACAAAAGAATCTCGAATAAATGATTCAAAGCGTACTAAATGGTCAGTTGTACTACGGAAGCGCCGGAAACCGCACTGGAGGTCTGTGAGGAGACCCTGTGACTCAAGATGCCACACCAGGCGGGCGTTGACCAGGCGCTCCATAGTTTTACATAAACATGATGTCAAAGCGATAGGCCGGTAGTTGCCCGGGTCGGAAGGATCCTTACCCGGCTTGGGGATCGGTACAACCACAGCCTGGCGCCAAGACGGCGGAAAATGACCAGTTCTCCAGATATGGTTAAAGGCCTTGAGAAGTACAAGGAGTGACCTCTCAGGCAGATGCGTGAGGAATTGATAGTGGACGGTATCTAGGCCAGCAGCAGAGTCATTACATTTCTGCAAAGCTTGCTGCAATTCTGATAATGTAAACGGGACATTATAGTCTTCTGAGTTATCGGACTCAAAATCACAAATACGAGACTCTCGTTTCTCCTTCTCTCTCTAGAAGAAAGGTGAATAATGCTCCGTTGAAGAATTATGGGCAATGGTGGAGGCAAGCAAATTGGCCACAGCTTTTTTATCTGTAACCAAACTGACACCATCTCTAAGATGGCCAACAGAAGCCGAGCCACCTCTGCCCCTAATTCTCCGAACAGCCTTCCATACTTTCTGGGACGGAGTCCGAGAAGTTAAAGATGAGACGAAGCGTCTCCAGGAAGCACGGCGTTCACGTTTAAAAATGTAACGGGCTTTCGCCCTCTGTCTTTTAAAGGTTAAAATATTTACTTGCGACGGATTACGGAAAGCACGTCGCTGAGCAGATTTGCGCGCTATTTGGGCCTTGTGGCACTCTTCGTTGAACCATGGTACTCTCGGCTTCCGAGGGACTGATGCGGAAGTTTTAGGGATGGTTTCACCCGCTACGTCCAACAAAATAGTAGTAAAAGAAGGAATAGGTTCTTCAGATGACATGACCACCTCCTCTGTAATACGAGACTGACAGAGGGAGGTGAACAGAGGCCAGTTAGCTTTCTTAAGATTCCAGCGCCCCACCGGCGGATCCTCCCCACAGCTGACCGATGACAGGACTACTGGGAAGTGGTCACTACCACACAGGCCATCGTGAACCTTCCAGTCAAAGTCCAGCATGAGAAAAGGATCACACACAGTGAGGTCTAGAACAGAACTAGATCCTGAACCTGGGTTAGAGTATGTAGGTGAACCATCGTTAAAGACACATAGATTAAGTTGAGAAAAAAACATCTTCTAACATCTGACCTCTGCCATCATAGTGGTCACTACCCCAAAGGTGAGCGTGACCATTAAAATCCCCCATGAGAATAAAGGGAGGGGGCAGTTGATCAACTAAATTAAAAAAATCATTACTACAGACCCGCAGGGATGGTGGCAGGTAAATACTGCATATAGTTATGGTCTTCTTCAAGGTAACCCGAGCTGCGACAGCCTGAAGACAGGTGTCGATGCTAACGGGGCTACATAAAATTTGGCTACTAATGAGAAGAGCCACTCCACCCGAGCGCCTCTCCGAATCAGAGCCTTTATGTATAGCGTTAAAACCATTAAAGGACACAGGGTCAGAAGTCTTCAGGTAAGTCTCCTGAAGAGATATTACTGAGGGGTTATAGCACTTGACTAAAAGACGTAATTCCTCAAAGTTAGCTTGAAAACCACGACAATTCCACTGAAGCAGAGAGTCCATGATTATGTCTTATCTGGGGGTGCGGAGTTTTTCCCCCCTTTGTCCTTTGCCTTGGAAGGAGTCGGAGAAACAGAGGGGGGCCGGCTCCCGGGCCTCCTCTGGTTCTTAGGAGATGAAGGGGGTGGAGCTGCCGCAGCATCGACAACTTCCACTCCCTCCATCTGCTCCTCCAATGCAGCATATTTGTTTTGAAGGGGGACATCAGTGTTCCCCTTCTGGGCCCGTGCGCACGGCGGTCCCATAGATTTCTTTGACTTCTGGTCCTGGTCAGCGTTCTTGCCGCTAGAGTTAGCGGCCTTAGAAGGCTGACCAGAGCCAGAAACCTTTGGTGTTGACAAACTAGCAGGTTTGGGTGGGGGCTGAGGCTTAGGGGCAGCAGAAGGCGGTGCCACCGGACAGGTAGCGTCCGCCCTCTGCGTTCCCTGGCTCCTCGTCACCACCGGAGGAGGATTACTCTCCAGGGGTGAGAGGATCCGAGGCTCCGCCCCCAACCAAGAAGTTGGGGTTTGACAAGAGAAGTCTTTGGTGGGGCGCTTGCCTGCCACCGCAGCACTGAAAGTATACACAAAGTTGTTATTTGAGTTTGGCGCCGCCTCAGCTGCACCAGGACCGTCAACCAGTTTTTTTGTGTCCGCAAAGGACAGCCCCTTCTCCACACGCACCTGCTGAATCCTGCACTCGGAGATCCAACGAGGGCACTTCTTGTCCGAAGCCATATGCGCCCCCTGGCAATTCACACACAGGGGGATGGCTGTGCAGGACTCAGCAGAGTGTCCGGGCTTAGTGCAACGGGCGCATAGGGCCTCTGCCTGGCGGCATGTCTTCTGCCCATGGCCATACTTTTGGCACTTAAAGCACCGAAGGGGGAGAGGGACGTACTTTTTCACTTTTAGGGAGTAGTAACCTCCCCAGATGGTAGTAGGAGCTGTGGGGGTGCCAAACGTCAGGATGATGGTAGGGAGACGGATCTCCCTACCACCTCGTTTGGAAATGAAGCGCCTGACGTAGGTCACCCCCTGTGACTTAAGGTTCCGTACAAGTTCATCTTCAGACAGTTCGGCCAATGCTTGATCTTTAATCACTCCTCTAGAGGAATTCATTGTTTTGTGGGGAGTGACCTCCACTGGAGTGTCTCCGATGGAGGAGAGCCTCAGTAGCCCATTGGAGTGTGCCCGGGTACGGCACTCTACCAACAAGTCACCAGACCTGAGGCGCTGGGCCTCAGGCCTGCCAACACGGCTCCTGAGGGTCTCCCCCACCAGGAAAGGGTGCAGCTTGGAAACAGGCTTCTCTTTAACTTTGCTGTGGATAATGAGAAAGCGAGGCCAGACGGCCGAAACCTGAGGCGTCGCTTCCCCACAATCAGAGTCGCTATCATTTTCAAGGTCAATGTCAGTGGCTATGTGCCGCTTTGGTGCCAGTTTTGGTTTTTTGATATTTTCCATATTATAGTATGATAGATATTCATCCCCCGGGGGTCCCCGCCCGCCACCGAGCCCAACAAGGGAAAGTGCAATTGTCGGCGGGTCTCCAGCCGACGCACAATGGAGACTGCCCGAAAGATATACTCAAGGGGGTAAGCCCGATTGAACCGTTTGAGCCACCGCCTTCTATCACACTGTTGAATACAGGGGAATACTGGCGTAAAGCACCCAATCAGCATCAGAGGCTATAGCATGGTGCTCCGTATAACAACCCGCATGTCAACAGGGGAATAGGGCTCGACGTGACAAGAGCCGATTGACTAGGCCGGTACGACTAGCCTCCCGTTTAGGCAGAAGTCAAGGCCAAAGTGGAGTGTTTCAGCCACCAGGATCCTCTTCTCCCCCGACACGGGTCTCCAAGCACGGCAAACACTTGGGATCCAAAGGACCAAAAGCTCACGCGTATTTTTAAGGACCAATCCAACATGGTAAGACCTGGGTAAGCACAGCTCCTTAAAAACCGGACCAGTGAAAAAGACTGAACAACATATCTGCTGACATCAAGTCCTAATCCTGGACAAAGATGGCACCCGTCTGCTAGCCCACTCAGTCAGGGACCGAGTGGACTACCCACCCACGCCACGTGGAGGCCGGTGCCGGGTAGGCGGCGCGGGATAGGGGGGGGGGGGGGGGGAGAGTGAATGAGTGTGTGAAAGAATGACGAGAAAGAGAGAGGGAATGAGTGTGTAAAATGCATTTTTCTCTAAAAGGTATTTTTTCGAAAAATACTTACCGATGACAAGACTGATAGGAAGTGTCTACTTACTCTCACAATTTTAGCCTAGGAACCCGTTGTGCCCCTGCACCAACCGGGAGGCACTTGGGGAACCCCCAGAGGGGCCGAGAGTGATCTCCCGTGACTGCCCATCCGGTTCCGAGTCATGTGATGATTACTCAGTTTAGGATACTTAGCTTACCAGCGGCAAGCGGGGCAGGTGGGAGGGTCCTCCTAGTCATGTCATCGGTAAATATTTTTCGAAAAAATACCTTTTAGAGAAAAATTCATTTATTTCCTCAAAAACATTACCGATGACATGACTGACAGGAAGAATTACGAGTAGGAGGAGGGTGCCGCTGCCCCAAGAAAACCCGAGAGGGGCCTGCAGAGCCATCCTCCCAGTCGCAAACTCCCGACAATTTTAGCTAAGTAGCGTACCTACGGCGCCTGTGGCGCCGGGAGGGAGTGTTGCGCTGCCGTGATGTCCCCCAACAGAGCGAGGTTGTCTCGCTGGCCTGCCAGATCCCGGAGGTAGAAGCGGGCGAAGGTCGATTCTGCTCGCCAGTCTACTGCCGCCACAATGTCTTTAACAGCACAGTTCCGGTCGAAGGCAAGACTCGTGGCCATGGCACGTACCTCGTGCGCGCGTATCTTAAGCCTCTTCGCTCCCTGTGGGGAGAGGTCCTGGTAGGCGGACCGAATGACCCAGCGTAGCCAGGAAGAGATCGTCTGGGCCGAAATGTCATCTCTGCCGGTCCTAAGAGGCAGGAAGAGGCGTGAGCGTCCTCGACGGACGGCTTTGGTTCTGCGTAGATAGACGCGTAAGGCGCGCACAGGATCTTGTTGCCTGGTCTCTCGAGGGAAGTCAATCCCCCGCAGCGGTCGCAGTGAGATCACTTGTGGCGCCGTCAGTGGAGACCTGGTCTTGGCAAGGAAGGAGGGATCCGGGAGCAGCCGCATGGAGCCATCCGCGCGAAATTGCAGGAAGGTAGGGCGCGCTGAGAGCGCGTGAAGCTCGCTGACTCGGGCCGCCGCGGCGAGAGCCAAAGGAAGTAGGTCTTACGAGTCACGTCCGCGATGCGGGCCAACGGCAGCGGTTCAGACCTAGCGGAGTTAAGCCACGTCAGGACCCAGGGGAGGTCCCAGCGCGGAACGAGGCAGCGGAGTACCGGACGTTGCAACCTGAAGTGCGACATAAGGTCGGCGATGTCTTTACAGGGGCAGGGGTCCGGACGACCAAGGTGTCGATAGGTGTCGGCGATCAAGGATAGGTACCCTCTGATGGTGATAGGGGCCAAACCCTGGTCTCCGAAGAGCCAGAGGAAGAAGTCCGCGAGCTGGGGATGAGTCAAATCAGTGGGGTCGAGACGGTGGTCCTCACACCAGGTGCACAGCACTCGCCACTTTCCCTCGTAGACGCGTCGCGTTGAGGGTCTGCGGGCCGAAGAGGTCGCTTCCACTGCTGAACACGAAAAGCCTCTAGTGGCGAGGGCACGCCGCCCAACCTCCAGACGTGAAGGAGGCGACGCTCCTAGCACGGATGGAACAGGGCCTGTCGAGGCTGTTTGAGCATCGTCCGAGACGTAGGTAATCGCAGAGGAGGTCCCGTGGCGAGGCTGAGAAGGTCGGTGGTCCAAGACCGGTTCCATGAAAACGGAGCGACCAGGAGACCGACGGCGTTGCATCCCCGGAGTTTGAGGAGGACTATGGGGACAAGGACCATCGGGGGAAAGGCGTACGCGATCAAACCGTCCCAGGGGATGGAGAGAGCGTCGACTGCCCAGGCCAGGGGATACGGGATCGGGGAGACAAAGAGGGGAAGCTGATGGTTCCATCTCGTAGCAACAAATCGATCTGAGGAGTCTCCCAGTGGGCGCAGATCACCTGGAAAAGGTCCTGGCGAAGAGTCCATTCCGTGTGTAACATCTGACCACGACGCGAGAGCGAGTCGGCCAGGACGTTTAGGTGACCCGGAATGTGTCTCGCTCGAAGGAAGATGCCGCGGGCCTGGCACCAAAGCACCAGCCGGTAGGTGAGCATGCACAAGTCGGGAGAGTGAGTGCCGCATTGCTTCTGAAGGTACGCTACCACCGTCGCATTGTCGGAAAGGACCAAGAGGTCCTGGTGCAGCAGACTCGATTC
The DNA here is from genome assembly GCA_036245525.1 of Semisulcospira habei. Classification (NCBI taxonomy): domain Eukaryota; kingdom Metazoa; phylum Mollusca; class Gastropoda; family Semisulcospiridae; genus Semisulcospira; species Semisulcospira habei. The sequence goes on from BTPG01000006.1 coordinate 26,822,600, forward strand.
CCAAGTGATGAGGGCTTGCCAAACGGCCTGAAGCTCCAACCATGTGAAGGGCAGACATCTCTGGCGGCCAGGTTCCCGACGTCGTTCGGAAGTCCGGTAACAGGTGGGCACCCCACCCGGAGAGGCTCGCGCCGACACACAAAGATAGGCGAGGAGGGGGAGACGCGAGGGGAACTCCCGAAGCCAGCCACGCCGGATGTAGCAGATGGGGACGAAGCGCAGTGACCGAGATCGAGGCTGCCAAGTCGGCGGAGAAAGGGCGCCAGTGAAGGAGGAGATGCAGCTGTATGGGCCGATAGTAGAGACGCCCTAACGGAAGGAGATCTGCGGCCGCGTTCATCGTTCCGAGAAGCTGTAGCCAACGCCTGGCAGGGGCTGCGTCTAGCCGGCAAAGGTCGCCGGTCAAGGAGGCTAACCTCTGAATCCGCTGTTCCGAAAGACAAACCATGTTCAGATCGGTAGCGAAGTCCATGCCGAGGTGGACGAATCGGCGACTGGGCGTAAGATCCGATTTGCCTCTGTTGAGCAGAAAGCCCAGCTGCGCAAACAGGCGGATCAAAGCGTCTCTGTCCGCTGAAAGAACGGTCGCCGATTGATTGCGTAGGAGTTAGTTATTTGGGTTTAACGCCGAGCAGGCAACTAAGGCCATCTCACGGCGGGAAGGGTAAAAATCTGGTCAGCCAGACTAAAAGAAAGGTCTTAAGACATGATGTAAATATACCTTAAAAATATGTCAGGCTAAAATGTCGCACAGGTCTTTAAAGAAAACGTCGGAAGACTCTCAAAAAGGTCAAAATAATAGAAACATCATAATCTATAAACGCTCAAATCTTATTAAAAATATGGCACTCTCTCAGAAAACTGAAGATCTTGTCCGGGGGCACATCCCGGAACAAAACCTTCAAGGAGTCTGCCGTGAAATGTTTATACCTTGTGTCGATTAGATCAGCACACGACAACAAAAAGTGTTGAACAGAGTACTGCTCGTCGCAGGCATAACACCATGGACGCTCCTCCTGTTTAAGTAAATAAGAGTGCGTAACATACGTGTGGCCGATGTGGAGCCGAGCCAGGACAGTCTCCTCACGGCGACTGCCGCAGCGATAAGGTAGACCGTCGGACAACTTAGGAAGGGCTTCATGCAGCTTGTTAGCTTCCTCTTTGTCCCACTCGGACTGCCACTCACGGGCTATGTACGCACTAGCCACATGTCTAAAATCACTATAAACAGTCTGTGTGTCGGGGACATGGTCATTGCGGGCATCGTTGGCAGCAGAATCTGCGATCCTGTTGCCTTCGATGCCCACATGCCCTGGCACCCAAATAAAAATGATATCATAATATTCCTTCATCAAGTCCGCGTGGAGCTCTCTGATCTGCACCAGCAGTGGGTGGTCATTTCCCGTGCCCTGAAGGGCCTGCAGGGCAGAAAGAGAGTCAGACAGAATCAAGAAGTTCCTTTCTCTAGATCGGTAAGCATGCCTGAGTGCCAGCAGAACCGCCTGCAGTTCCGCACTAAATACAGATGAGTGGTTTGGGAGGCGGTGCTTAAATGGGCGTCTAGGATGGCGAGAGGACACTGCGGCCGCAGCCACTCTCCCATCCTCAGATTTTGACCCATCGGTATAGATGCAACAATAGCCAGGAAAAAATTGAATGCAGTTCATTGAGGCTCTGTTGGTATATGGCTGGTGGAGTAGTCTTTCTTGTGGGCAGTCAGGTCCAGCAAGATGTCAGGAACTGGTAAGAGCCAAGGTGGAGTGATGTGTTGCAGGGATTCCGAAACTTTGTCCAGGTCCAATCCGGCCGCCTGCAGATGAGGTCGGACACGGAAAGAAAGTGGACGGACAGCTCCCGGATGGGTATCGTAAATCTCTGCAAACGATGGTTTAAAAACACAATCATAGGCAGGATTGTCTGGATGGGCCTTCAGTTTCAGAACGTAGCTGAGCATGAGGCGGATGCGGCGGAGCTTGAGAGAAGGCTCCCCTGCCTTGGCATACAGACTAGGAACTGGAGACGTCCTGAAGGCCCCAAGACATATCCGCAGACCCTGATGGTGAATTGTGTTCAGACGCTGTAGCACAGACTTGGAAGCTGAGCCATACACCACAGAGCCGTAATCCAGTTTGGACCGAACAAGGGCCCGGTACAGACGAAGTAAGACAGTACGGTCCGCACCCCAGTCAGTACGACCGACGACACGAAGAATGTCGAGAGCCTTCTGACAAGAGGTTCTAAGGTAATTAATATGGTTGCGGGAGGTAAGTCTTTTGTCAAAAATGACTCCCAGAAACTTTGCCTCCTCGGCCACCTTAATTGGCACTCCAGCAATGCTCAGGCTAGGTTCTGGAAAAAATTTCGTCTGGTTAGTAAAATGCACACAAACAGTCTTGGAGGGCAAGAACTTGAATCCATTGAGAGACACCCACCGCTGGATGCGATCAACGCACAGCTGCAAGCGCCTCTCAAGGGACGCAAGTCCTCGACCACGTGCGCACAAAGCAAAGTCGTCAACAAACAAAGAGCATTCAGAATCATCCTTGATGGCATTTACAATGTTATTATTTTAATACTAAATAAAACGGGAGATAGAATGCTGCCCTGTGGGACACCCATCTCCTGTTCAAAGGAGTCGGAGAGGGTGGAGCCCACACGGACATGGAACGACCGGTTAGTCAAAAAATTGTGAATAAAAACGGGCAGGTGCCCTTTAAAACCCATGTCTAACAAGTCAGACATTATGCCATACTTCCAGGTAGTGTCATACGCCTTCTCAAAGATCGAAGAAAACTGCATAGACATGCTGCTTGTTGACAAAAGAATCTCGAATAAATGATTCAAAGCGGACTAAATGGTCAGTTGTACTACGGAAGCGCCGGAAACCGCACTGGAGGTCTGTGAGGAGACCCTGTGACTCAAGATGCCACACCAGGCGGGCGTTGACCAGGCGCTCCATAGTTTTACATAAACATGATGTCAAAGCGATAGGCCGGTAGTTGCCCGGGTCGGAAGGATCCTTACCCGGCTTGGGGATCGGTACAACCACAGCCTGGCGCCAAGACGGCGGAAAATGACCAGTTCTCCAGATATGGTTAAAGGCCTTGAGAAGTACAAGGAGTGACCTCTCAGGCAGATGCGTTAGGAATTGATAGTGGACGGTATCTAGGCCAGCAGCAGAGTCATTACATTTCTGCAAAGCTTGCTGCAATTCTGATAATGTAAATGGGACATTATAGTCTTCCGAGTTATCGGACTTAAAATCACAAATACGAGACTCTCGCTTCTCCTTCTCTCTCTGGAAGAAAGGTGAATAATGCTCCGTTGAAGAATTATGGGCAATGGTGGAGGCAAGCAAATTGGCCACAGCTTTTTTTTTTATCTGTAACCAAGCTGGCACCATCTCTAAGATGGCCAACAGAAGCCGAGCCACCCCTGCCCCTAATTCTCCGAACAGCCTTCCATACCTTCTGGGACGGAGTCCGAGAAGTTAAAGATGAGACGAAGCGTCTTCAGGAAGCACGGCGTTCACTTTTAAAAATGTAACGGGCTTTCGCCCTCTGTCTTTTAAAGGTTAAAACATTCACTTGCGACGAATTACGGAAAGCACGTCGCTGAGCAGATTTGCGCGCTATTTGGGCCTTGCGGCACTCTTCGTTGAACCATGGTACTCTCGGCTTTCGAGGGACTGATGCGGAAGTTTTAGGGATGGTTTCACCCGCTACGTCCAACAAAATAGTAGTAAAAGAAGAAATAGGTTCTTCAGAAGACATGACCACCTCCTCTGTAATACGAGACTGACACAGGGAGGCGAACAGAGGCCAGTTAGCTTTCTTAAGATTCCAGCGCCCCACCGGCGGATCCTCCCCACAGCTGACCGATGACAGGACTACTGGGAAGTGGTCACTACCACACAGGTCATCGTGAACCTTCCAGTCAAAGTCCAGCATGAGAGAAGGATCACACACAGTGAGGTCTAGAACAGAACTAGATCCTGAACCTGGGTTAGAGTATGTAGGTGAACCATCGTTAAAGACACACAGGTTAAGTTGAGAAAAAACATCTTCTAACATCTGACCTCTGCCATCATAGTGGTCACTACCCCAAAGGTGAGCGTGACCGTTAAAATCCCCCATGAGAATAAAGGGAGGGGGCAGTTGATCAACTAAATTAAAAAAATCATTACTACAGACCGGCAGGGATGGTGGCAGGTAAATACTGCATATGGTTATGGTCTTCAAGGTAACCCGAGCTGCGACAGCCTGAAGACAGGTGTCGATGCTAACGGGGCTACATAAAATTTGGCTACTAATGAGAAGAGCCACTCCACCCGAGCGCCTCTCCGAATCAGAGCCTTTATGTATAACGTTAAAACCATTAAAGGACACAGGGTCAGAAGTCTTCAGGTAAGTCTCCTGAAGAGATATTACTGAGGGGTTATAGCACTTGACTAAAAGACGTAATTCCTCAAAGTTAGCTTGAAAACCACGACAATTCCACTGAAGCAGAGAGTCCATGATTATGTGTTATCTGGGGGTGCGGAGTTTTTCCCCCCCCCCCTTTTCCTTTGCATTGGAAGGAGTCGGAGAAACAGGGGGGGGCCGGCTCCCGGGCCTCCTCTGGTTCTTAGGAGATGAAGGGGGTGGAGCTGCCGCAGCATCGGCAACTTCCACTCCCTCCATCTGCTCCTCCAATGCAGCATATTTGTTTTGAAGGGGGACATCAATGTTCCCCTTCTGGGCCCGTGCGCACGGCGGTCCCATAGATTTCTTAGACTTCTGGTCCTGGGCAGCGGTCCTGCCGCTAGAGTTAGCGGCCTTAGAAGGCTGACCAGAGCCAGAAACCTTTGGCGTTGACAAACTAGCAGGTTTGGGTGGGGGCTGAGGCTTAGGGGCAGCAGAAGGCGGTGCCACCGGACCGGTAGCGTCCGCCCTCTGCGTTCCCTGGCTCCTCGTCACCACCGCAGGAGGGTTACACTCCAGGGGCGAGAGGATCCGAGGCTCCGCCCCCAACCAAGAAGTTGGGGTTTGACAAGAGAAGTCTTTGGTGGGGCGCTTGCCTACCACCGCAGCACTGAAAGTATACACAAAGTTGTTATTTGAGTTTGGCGCAGCCTCAGCTGCACCAGGACCGTCAACCAGTTTTTTTGCGTCCGCAAAGGACAGCCCCTTCTCCACACGCACCTGCTGAATCCTGCACTCGGAGATCCAACGAGGGCAATTCTTGTCCTTAGCCATATGCGCCCCCTGGCAATTCACACACAGGGGGATGGCTGTGCAGGACTCAGCAGAGTGTCCGGGCTTAGTGCAACGGGCGCATATAGCCTCTGCCTGGCGGCATGTCTTCTGCCCATGGCCATACTTTTGGCACTTAAAGCACCGGAGGGGGAGAGGGACGTACTTTTTCACTTTTAGGGAGTAGTAACCTCCCCAGATGGTAGTAGGAGCTGTGGGGGTGCCAAACGTCAGGATGATGGTAGGGAGACGTATCTCCCTACCACCTCGTTTGGAAATGAAGCGCCTGACGTAGGTCACCCCCTGTGACTTAAGGTTCCGTACAAGTTCATCTTCAGACAGTTCGGCCAATGCTTGATCTTTAATCACTCCTCTAGAGGAATTCATTGTTTTGTGGGGAGTGACCTCCACTGGAGTGTCTCCGATGGAGGAGAGCCTCAGTAGCCCATTGGAGTGTGCCCGAGTACGGCACTCTACCAACAAGTCACCAGACCTGAGGCGCTGGGCCTCAGGCCTGCCAACACGGCTCCTGAGGGTCTCCCCTACCAGGAAAGGGCGCAGCTTGGAAACAGGCTTCTCTTCAACTTTGCTGTGGATAATGAGAAAGCGAAGCCAGACGGCCGAAACCTGAGGCGTCGCTTCCCCACAATCGGAGTCGCTATCATTTTCAAGGTCAATGTCAGTGGCTATGTGCCGCTTTGGTGCCAGTTTTGGTTTTTTGATATTTTCCATATTATAGTATGATAGATATTCATCCCCCGGGGGTCCCCGCCCGCCACCGAGCCCAACAAGGGAAAGTGCAATTGTCTGCGGGTCTCCAGCCGACGCACAATGGAGACTGCCCGAAAGATATACTCAAGGGGGTAAGCCGATTGAACCGTTTGAGCCACCGCCTTCTATCACACTGCTGAATGCAGGGGAATACTGGCGTAGAGCACCTAATCAGCATCAGAGGCTATAGCATGGTGCTCCGTATAACCACCCGCATGTCAACAGAGGGATAGGGCTCGACGTGACAAGAGCCGATTGACTAGGCCGGTACGACTAGCCTCCCGTTTAGGCAGAAGTCAAGGCCAAAGGATCCTCTTCTCCCCCGACACGGGTCTCCAAGCACGGCAAACACTTGGGATCCAAAGGACCAAAAGCTCATGAGTATTTTTAAGGACCAATCCTACATGGTAAGACCTGGGTTAGCACAGCTCTTTAAAAACTGGACCAGTGAAAAAGACTGAACAACATATCTGCTGACATCAAGTCCTAATCCTGGACAAAGATGGCACCCATCTGCTAGCCCACTCAGTCAGGGACTGAGGGGACTACCCACCCACGCCACGTGGAGGCCGGTGCCGGGTAGGCTTGATTGCGTAGGAGAAGGTCGTCGAGGTAATTTGAAGTAGGGCTGGACGACGACTGACGCGCCTTGGCCACCACCGCGTCGATCAGGCGAGATAAAACCCACGGGCTGAGGTTGAGACCAAACGGGAGGGCCCGGAACTGGTAGACTACTTCGTCGAAGGCGAAGCGCAGGTACTTCCTGGAAGCGGGGTGAATGGGCACATGCAAGTACGCATCCTTCAGATCCAAGCTCACGGCGAAGTCCTTCGGCTGAACCGCGGCACTGAGGGACCGGGCGGTCTCCATGCGGAAGTGAGGAGCCGAAATGAAGGAGTTCAGCTTGGAAAGATCGATGATTGGGCGCCACTTGCCGCCCGGCTTGGGCACCAGGAAGAGGCGGCTGTAGAAGGCCGGGGAATCGTGAAGCACGCCCACCTCCGTGGCAAACTTCTGCAGAAGAGCGGAGACCTTGGCACGCAGAGCGCTAGACTTCAACGGGTCGGAGGGCAAGGCGGTCCACACAGGGGTCCGGCGCAGCGGAGGAGGAGAGCGAAACGAAATCCGAAGGCCGTCGGAGACGGTGGTACGGATCCAGGGGCCGTCTGGGAACAGCGAAAGCCACTCTTCGCTGAACCGGGCAAGCATCCCGCCGACTGGAGGACCCAAGACGGTCGGCGGGGACGGAGGGGATAGGAGTCAGTGGGCCCGCCCGCGCCCAGGGCGACGGGCAGGTCGGGACCGGGCGGGGGCAAAGGAGATGACCTGACCGGGTCGACCAAAGGCAGGGCGGCGGCGGGTGGTTCGCGAAGGAAGGGGGTCTGAGGACGCAGGATGTCCGGAGCCCCGCAGGGCGCGACCCGGGGCCTTGCGGGAGGTGCGAAAGCGGGAAGGCGCAGATTTGGTAGGCCACCGATCCGAGTTCGCGGTCTTTACCGAAGACCAGGTGTCGCCAAACAGAAGTGGTCCACCAAGGGGGGCACGACGCAGTTGGTTCTGCAGGTCGCATGAGGTCACAATTGGAGTAAGCTGCCATGGCGTCGACAGATGAGTGATAAGCCGCACGATTATCTACCTCCGCGAGGGCGAGAAGATCTCCTAACATGGGAGTGACGGAAGGATGCCAACCTTCCTCTATCCGTTGTACAACCGCTCGGGTGACAACCTCTAGGAAGCCCGAGCAGGCAAGGGTGTTACGAACCAGGGACGCTGTAGCATCCAAACCTCGAGGACCGGCGCGTTTCAGAAGCGAGGAGCCGCCAGCCTGAAGAATAGCCGCCGGAACCACTGGAGGAAGAGCGCAGACAAAGGACTGGGAATGCCCAGAGTACCACTCCTGCCGGAAGGCGATGTCGAGGCCTGGGGGCCATCTGCGGTCGCCGAAAAACTGATGTTCCCTAGGGGCAGCGAGGAGATGCGCGGAGAAGGCGTCCCGCATGTCGCTGAAACCAGGAGGCTGAGGGAGAGACTTAAACTTCTTCGTCTGCCGACCAGCATGGACGAAGGCCGAGACCTTGCGCTTGAGGGGGGCGGGGGGGGGGGGGGAGACGGAAACGATGAGGGCGGCCTCATCCAAGGCGAGCAAGGTAGCCGCGCGAGAAGAAAAAGGCAGCGGAGAAGAGTCCGAGAGATCCGAAAAGGACGAGCGGGAGGCGGGGAAACGGCTACCTGGGCCGAGCAGGGCAGAAGCAGAATCCTCAGCCAGCAGACTCAAGGCGTCCTAGTCCCGGGAAGGAGGGGGAGCGGCAAGCGGACTGCTGCGGCGAGAACGGAGAGGTCCCCGAGGGGCGTCCAGCCGGGAGGAGTAGGGAGAGCGGCTACGAGGACGGGAATGAAGTCGATCCTCCCGGCGAGGGCTCCGCGCGGAGCGACGCCTAGGGGAAACAGACGGACGACGCGAAGAGCGATGGGGCGAAGACCGCCGGAAGGGCGAAGAAGAACGCGGCAACCAGGCGAGGGGGGCTGGTGGGTGTCCGACGAGAATGACGGTGCCGACGACGAGAGTCCCACGGAGAGCGAGATCGCGGCGAATAGGGAGAAGCCCTAGAGTCCTGAGTCCTTGGTCGCGTAGCACTTCGTCTCTGAGAGCCGGGCGCTAAAAGGCGGGCTCCCTGCCGGTAACTTGACTCCTCGTAGGAGTGCGCGGGCGTGAGAGACGAGCGAAAACTGACCGCAGACAAGGGGCGGCGATGGTCGCGTCCCCTTGGGCCGGGCTCAGGGAGGACGGCACTTGGGGTTTGCAAGGCAGGGTCAGTTGTCCATACAGTGCTGGGTGTACGCGTCCTAAGCGGCGTTCTATCCATGGGGTCCGTACGGACAAGCTTGGTCCCTGCTCCTGACACACTGGACGGGAGGGTTACTCACAGGTAACGGCCGGTCCCGCCTGTAAAATCTCCAAAGCTGCGACCACTTCAGTACTGGCCACGTGGAGCAGAGGTCACAAGAGCGGTCTGAGGCACAGCCAGAGCAAGGGAGGCATACAGCGTGGTTGTCCGTTGGCCACTGGAAGTCGCCGCAGAGGGTGCAGGTACGCACTTGGCAACTGCAACACACAAACAAACAAGCGTACGAGCGAGAGCACGTGGCCGCGCCCAACAAGGGGAAACTAAGGTGACAAGTCAACATACCCAAAGTGAAAACACAATTCACCGCCCAAGGTGCGAACGCCCAGGCACGTGGCCGGCAAGCTAAGAGTCCGCAGCGCAGCAACGCTCCGCCAGCACCGAGCGACCCAATATAACCACAAGCGAAAGACGGGGAGTTGGCATAACACATGTTACATTGGTCAAACTCTGCATGATTATCATAGACAGTCTACGCGCCAGAGCTCAGTCTCAAGCGACAAGGCGTAGGCCCCAGGGGACAAGCCGAGAAAACAAAGAGCGGCGTCAGGTTAGACAATCAAAGGCTGAGAAGTCCTCACGACCGGCGACATGCTTGGAGGCCGGCCGAAGGCCAAACAACTACCTTACCTCTCCGCAGCAACAGGGACGGGGGACGACACCTCCATACCACAACAGCGCCGAAGGCGAGAAAGGAGGCCAACCGAAGAGGCAAGAAGAGGCGAGAAGGCAGCAGTGGCAGAAGAGGAAGCAGCCGAAACAGTAGCGGCACACGGCCCGCAAGCGAAGCAGGCCCAACACAAGTCGAAGACGGGTTCCAAACCGGTTGAACGTAAGCGAGGCCGGAGGCTAGCAAAACACGTCTGCACTAGACGAGCTAAGTAGACTAAACTGAGAAATCATCACATGACTCGGAACCGGATGGGCAGTCACGGAAGATCACTCTCGGCCCCTCTGGGGGTTCCCCGAGTGCCTCCCGGTTGGTGCAGGGGCACAATGGGTTCCTAGGCTAAAATTGTGAGAGTAAGTAGACACTTCCTATCAGTCATGTCATCGGTAATGTTTTTGAGGAAATAAAGAATGACGAGATGGTGGGAGGGAGGGGGATGGTGGAAAAATGACGAGAGGGAGGTAGGGAATGAGTATGTGAACAAATGACAAAGGGGGGGGGGGGATGAGTGTGTGAAAGAATGACGAGATAAAGGGAGGGGGTTTGTCAGAGAATGACGAGAGGGAGGGAGGGAATGCGTGTGTGAAAGGAAGAAGGGAGGGAGAGAGGGGTAGGTGGGTAGTGAGGGAGGGAGTGGGGGAGGGGAGGGGTGAGGAGGCGGATAGTGTGTGGGAGAATGGCGGGATGAACTTGGGGAGGGGGGATGACGAGAGGGATGGGGACGGGAATGTGGGTGGTGAGAGGGAGTGGGGGGAATGTGTGTGCAAGAATGACGGGAGGGAGGGAGGGAGGGAGGGGCGTGGAGGGGGGTGGCGGGAAGGGGGAGGGAGGTGGGAATGAGTGTGGAAGAATGGCGGGAGGGAGAGGGAGGGATGGAGAAAGGAGATGTGAGGGGGAGGGCGGAAGGGAGGGAAAGAATAACGGGAGGGAGCGCGGATGGGAGGGGTTGGGTCGTTGGGTGGACGGCTGATCGGACTAAGGAAGAAAAGAGCAAGAAAATGAACCTTTAGTCAGCATTCTGTTTCTGCATTCTTCCTTGATGACAGTCTATGAACACCAAAAGCCCTAGCTGTCCCAGAACATGGATTGAAAGTGGTATCAGCAAGAGGTATAGATAGGCAATTGCGGGGGCTCATGAGGATCTATACCTCTTGCGCTTGGGTGGTGTTTATTTTGTTCGGCACTGAATGGAGGAAAAGATGGAGGGAAATCATATCTGTGCTCAATAAACGTTTGGCTGTCGGGCCGCGTTTTGTGTCGCCGCGATTGCTGCAGGACCCTAACCTTTCCTCATTCTGCAGGACTCACCCAACACAAAACGCGACCGACAGCCAAAAGGTTAAACCGGCATTGTGCGGGCGTCAAGTCCTCAGGCCGAGATTGAAACATTTGGAACGAGTCCTCTCGTGCCAAATGCATGATCGTGCGCAGACTGAAACAGTGGACCTGGTGTACGCCAGAAGCCCCAGCCTACTGTCATGTCAGGCGTGCTGATGGTGTTTTAACATAGGTTTGGACCCGGCAGCTTCAGTCCACGGGCACACTGACCACAGCCGGACACACTCAAAGGCTCGTCTGATGTGTTTACCTTGAATCCCATGCCGCACATCAGGTCCACGTCTGGTCCGTTCAGCCGCAGCTCCCTCAGTCTCGCGCACAGCCTCTCCACCTCCACTCCCGGGCGAGTAAAGCGGATCCCCCGGCCCTGCCCCTGAGGGCTGATGGTTCCAATCTTGTCGTGCAGCGAGCCGGACTGGGCGAAGTGGACTAGCTCGTGCAGCATGCGTTGACGGGCAGTGCGCTCCTCTGCCTGGCGTTGCGCTCGGCTGACGCTGTGGAGGAGATACTATACTGACGACCAAAAGAAATGCGACATTTGCGACATCAGTGTTTCCGATGATTCCAGAAATGTCGCATTTCTTTTGCTCGTCAGTATAGGAGTGAGGTGACGTCACGTGACGCGAGATCAGGTAAGGTCAAAGTGAGGTCTGTTTAAATCAGGTCAGTCGATAAGATTGGTGACTGAGTGACTGACTGGATCCGATCAAGACACTAGGCGCACATGCCTCTCTTCCAACCTGCTCTTGTTGAAACTAGTGCCACTCACTCACTGTAATGCAGGACACAGGTACACAGACCGGCATTACAAAAATACTTTAACTCGTTCGAGACGTGTCGCATTCGGATACGCGTCTCGAATGAGTTAACATGAGTGGAGACGATGTTCTTGACGTCACTGCAGTAAGCTGTGTCCTTGCTAACATACTGGCAGCCACAGTCTAGAGGACAGGAAGAGCGCACACACATCATCATTAAGTATATGTGAACAAGAGACGACACAAGGCGAGACGAGACAACGTAATACAATGTAATAAACTCCAGAGAACGAAACACGCTTTGAAAGGACGAGCACGAAAAAAGGTTTCGTGTTCGTCCTCTCAAAGGGTGTTTCTTTCTGTGTTTATTTCCTTGCATTTGAGTACCTTGATAGACACAAGGATCTTTTGTGATGTTATTCAAAGACGAAATAAACTTCGAAACATCTACCAACTACATAAATAAAGGAATTGTGTAAACTTAGTAATAATAATAATAATTACGGTATTTATAATGCGCTTATCTTATAATAATTATAACTAAGCGCGCACTCAGAACTTGCGTACACATGAGCACGCGTTTGACAATGACTCACGTACCACAAATACATTACGACAGTCAGCTTGGGGTGGGGAGTGTGTTGATGTTATAGTGCTAGCACGGAGCAGAGAAGAAGCGGAATACAGAGGACACTGTGGACACAGCTTGACGACCTCGATTTTGCAGACGACTTGGCATTACTGTCCCACACTCATCAACAAATGCAGGACAAGACCACGAGGCTTGCTGACATCTCGTCCCAAGTGGGGCTCACCATCCACAAACAGAAGACAAAGACAGTGAGGCTGAACGCAACCAGGGAAGAACCAGTCTTGCTTGCTGGCACTTCGTTGGAGGAGGTAGAGTCCTTCACCTATCTTGGGAGCATCATCGACAAAAAAAAGGCGGCACTGATGCAGATGTCAGAGCACGAATCGGTAAAGCAAGAGCAGCATTTCTCCATTTGAAAAAAGTGTGTAGTTCCAGAGAGCTGTCACGACACACCAAAGTCCGGATTTTCAACTCAAACGTAAAAGCAGTTCTCTTATGTGGAGCAGAGACTTGGAGGTTGACAAAAACCACAGTCCACAGAGTACAGATCTTCATAAACTGTTGCCTTAGAAGAATCTTGAAAATCCACTAGCCAGAGAAGAACAGCAACGTCAGACTCTGGGAGAGAACAGAGCAGATAACAACAGAGATTGAAATTGGGCGAAGAAGATGGGGATGGATTGGTCACATTCTGAGAAAGCCAGTTTCCAGTATCACTAGGCAGGCATTGTCATGGAACCCCCAGGGAAAGAGGAAAAGAGGCAGGCCGAGAAACACCTGGCGTCGAGACCTCCAAGCAGACATCAAGAGACTGGGAACCACCTGGAGTAAAATCGAAGGAGAAGCACAGGACAGGAGTCGCTGGAGGTCTCTCGTCGACGGCCTATACCCTGGGAGGCGTGACAGGCGTAAGTAAGTACTGTTGAAAGATGTGAGTTTGTGTGTGGACTGGAAGGAGGAGAGAGAGAGAGTGTGTTTCTGACGGAGAGAGAGTGGGAGAGTGTTCCAGGTGGATGGACCGTAGACGGAGAAGGAGCGGGGGCCGAAAGTGTTGAGTTTGGTGCGGGGGATGTGGAGGCGGAGAGGGTCGGAGGCGGAGCGGAGGGAGCGGGAAGGAGTGTAGGGGTGATGTAAGTAAGGAATTTGAAGCAGAGAGACAGAATCTTGTATTGGATGAGTTGGGGGATGGTGAGCCAGTGAAGGAGTTTGAGCAGGGGAGTGATGTGGTCGGATTTCGTCTTTCTGAGGACGAGGCAGGCAGCATTGTTCTGGACGCGCTGGAGAGTGAAAGTGGTGGAGTGAGGAAGGCCGGAAAGGAGAGAGTTGCAATAGTCAATGCGAGATAAGATGAAAGAGATAGCACGTTTGGTGACAGCTTCGGTGGTGAGGTATTTTCTGATCTGATTGATGCGACGGAGGTGGAAATAGCATGCATGAACCGTGGCGGAGACAAAGCTGGTCATGGAAAGAGAAAAATCGAGGAAAACGCCGAGGTTCTTGGCCGAGTCAGAGAGGGGGATGGGGGTGCGCTGTCGAGTTGAAGATGGAGAGAGGGAGGGAGCTGGGAGTTTTTGGCGAGTGCCTACCAGCATGGCTTCCGTTCTGTCGTCATTCAGTTTATGTTTGTTTGCCGTCATCCAGTTTTTCACATCTTCGTAGCAGTTAGCCGTGCGAGTCAGTAGTGACTGAGTGTTGTCGAGTTTGTCTTTGTCTAGTAGTTGTGAGTCGTCAGCGTAGAGGAGGTGGTGTATGTGATAAGAATGGATGATGTTGGACAGGGGAGAGGTATAGAGTGTGAAATGGACCGGCCCAAGACGGATCCCCGTGGAACTCCGCAGGAGAGCCCGACTGGGTTAGAGGGGACGCCGTCGATGGTGACGGACTACTGTCGGAGAGGTAGGAGAGAAACCAGGAGTGAGCAGAGTTAGTGATGCCAAAGGAGTGGTGAAGGCGGTGGAGGATAGAGTGATCTATGGTGTCTTAGGCGGCAGAGAGATCGAGTAGCGTAAGAAGGGAGATGTTGCCCGAGTCGGTGGAGAGGAACAGATCGTTCAGGATATGTAGAAGGGCTGTTTCAGTGCTGTGATGTTTGCGATAGGCAGACTGGAAGGGACTGAGATTGTTGTCGGCGAGGTGGAGGTTGAGCTGGCTGAGAACAACCTTCTCAAAAAGCTTGGACAATGAAAGAGAGATTGGAGACTGGGCGATAGTTCTTGAGTTCGTTTGGGTCGAGGTTGTGTTTTTGGGAGGAGAGGACGGACGATGGCGGACATGACGATATCGGGGACAGAGCCATTCTCTAGAGATGTGCTGATGTCGTTAATGAAGGGCAAAAGTTTTGGAGGGCCGTCCCGTTAGAGAGAAGCTGGGGGAGAGGGTCTAGCTCTCAGGTTTTGAAAAGCATAGACTTTATGGTCGAGAATTTCATCCTGAGAGGCAGGGCGGAAGAACAAAAGGGGGAGTGCCGGAAAAGGAGGGGGGAGGGGGGAGGGAGGGCAAGGCGGAGAAGGTAGAGTATCGAGTGTGTTGCGCAGAGTTTGGATTTTGTCAGAAAAATAGGTGGAAAAGGCGGACGGGAGTTCTTATTTGCTGTGTGTGTTGGGGAGAGGAGTCTTTAGAAGTGCCTAGGAGTGTGTTGTGTTCATGGTAGCGTAGAGGGTTTTAAAAGAAGCGGATTCTATGATTTTGTTTTGAAGGTGTTTACGTTTGGAGTCGGAGATCATTCTGTATACTTTGGATCTGGTGGTTTGGAAGATCTGTCTGTGAACGGTGAGGTCGGATGAGCGCCAGCGACGTTCCGCTTGTCGCCGCTCACGCTTGGCATCAGCTATGTAGTCAGTGAGCCAGGGGGAGGGGAGTCGGTCGGGCATGGAGCAAGTGGTGACAGGGACATGGGTGTCTAGGAGTTTTCGAAGGGAGGAATCGAAGTGTGATGCAAGATCAGGAGAGGGGGCGGGGTCCAAGAGAAGGTCGACAGTTTCGTCGAAGAAGATCTCTCGGCTGACATAATTTAGTTTGGGACGAGAGACAAGGAGCTTGGATTTTCTCGGGAAGGTAGGTCGAGGGAGACGAGAATAGCGAGGTAGTCAGAGGGAAGCACAGAGGATGTCGGAGTCGAGAAAGAGTTGATCGGAGGTGCGGGTGATGATCCAGTCGAGGGTGTGGCCGAGTCGGTGGGTGGGTTTAGTGATGTGTTGTGTAAGAGTGTGGTTTGAAAGCGACTTGCAAAGACGTTTTGTGTCGGGGTGGTCGGGTTTGTCGAAGCGGAAGTTAAAGTCGCCAAGAAGGATGTGTTTTCCGGGTCGTGTGCTGTAATGGTGGAGGAGGAGGTCGAACTGGAGTTTGTGAGTTTGTTTTGAGAGCTTGGAGGGGGGCGATAGACTGGTCAGGGAGTGTTGCTACGGCCTCGACAGATTCAAAGGAGGGATGAGCAAAAGGGAGAGACTGAGAGAAGGAGAGGTGAGCAGAAAGACAGTCCCTCCAGATGATGGCAATGCCACCACCTCTGAAAGCACGCGGGAAGGAGGTGACGCTGTAGTGACAAACTACAGAAATAAAGGAACTGTGTGCGCCGGGTGACAAGCTACGGAAATAAGGAAACTGAGTATCTGGTGACAAACTACAGAAATAAAGGAACGGTGTGTACCTAGCTTGGGACAAACTACAGAAATAAAGGAACTGTGCGTACCTGGTGATAAACTACAGAAATAAAGGAACTGTGTGTACCTAGCTGGGGACAAACTATAGAAATAAAGGACTGTGTATGCCTGATGACAAACTACAGAAATAAAGGAACTATGTTTACCTGGAGACAAACTACAGAAATAAAAGAACTGCGTGTATCTCGTGACAAACCATAGAAATAAAGAAACTGTATTTAATGAAAACTACAGAAATAAAGAACTGTGTTTAGCTGGTGACAAACTACAGAAATAAAAGAACTATGTGGACTTGGCGACAAACTACAGATTAAAGGAAATAAGTGTACCTGGTGACAAACTACAGAAATAAAGGAACTATGTGGTCCTGGTGACAAACGACAGAAATAAAGAAACTGTATCTAATGACAAACAAGAGAAATAAAGGACTGTGTGCACATGTGACTAACTATAGAAGTAAAAACGGAACTGTGTGTACCTGTTAACAAACTATATAAATAGAGGAACTGTGTGTTCATAGTGACAAACTACAGGAATGAAGAAACTGTGTGTACCTGGTGACACACTACAGAAATAAACTGTGTGTACTTTGTGACAAACTACAGGGACAAAAAAACTGAGATAACCTGGTGACAAACTGCAGGAATAAAGGAATTGTGCGTACCTGGTGACAAACTACAGAAATAAAGGAACTGTGTGTACCTGGTGACACACTACAGAAATAAACTGTGTGTACTTTGTGACAAACTACAGGGACAAAAAAACTGAGATAACCTGGTGACAAACTGCAGGAATAAAGGAATTGTGCGTACCTGGTGACAAACTACAGAAATAAAGGAACTGTGTGTACCTGGTGACACACTACAGAAATAAACTGTGTGTACTTGGTGACAAACTACAGGGACAAAGGAACTGAGATAACCTGGTGACAAACTGCAGGAATAAAGGAACTGTGCGTACCTGGTGACAAACTACAGAAATAAAGGAACTGTGTGTACCTGGTGACTTTGAGGCCGCCCAGTCTCTCGAGGTCAATTTCCACGTTGTTCTCTCCATTTATGTAAGGCGGCAGTACGCCCACTGCACGTGACATCCGTGACGTGTCGCCTGGTGCGCGCTTGAGCAGCCGGGGGAAGTAGGAGAAGAGAATGTTGTGTGCCGCCAGGTTCTGGGGGATCAGGAAAGGCGCGGTCTTCCTCCTAGCGAGCAGGACAATGGGCTCTTCCAGCTTGTTGATAATGACGGGGCAAAGGTCAGGGACGACTCCCACAAATTCTAGGAGAATACAGGAAGAGAAAAATGACAAATTGTAGGAAAATAAAAAACAAGAGAGAAATTGTATGTTGTAGGAAAATACAGCAAGAGAGATATGACAAATTGTAGGAAAATACAAGAGAGCAATGACGAGTTGTAGGATAATACAGCAGCGTCGCAGAATGTGTTCTCAAAAACCTGGTAAGGGGAGTTTCAGTGTTGTCTTCAATTCTGAGCTATCATGGTCCATTCACTTTGTGAGGTGTCACACGACAGCAGACAGTGCATGGAGCCTGACAGCCAGAGGAACGAGTCCGAGTGAAATGTTACCTGCTTGTTGCGGACATAAAGAGAAATTGATGTTGCAGCGAAGTGAGTCCAAATGTGAGATGCTTGTTGCGGACATTGCGAGACAGAGTGATGTTGCGGACATAAAGAGAGAGCAATGTGGAGAGAGAGAGAGAGAGAGAGAGAGAGAGAGAGAGAGAGAGAGAGAGAGAGAGAGAGAGAGAGAGAGAGAGAGAGAGAGAGAGAGAAATGAAATGAAATGAAACTTTATTTTCCAAGGATAAAAGAATAGGTGCGCAGACCTGTTTTCATTCTTGTCCTTGCTACACACTACAAAACAAAATAACGTACACACACACACACGCGCGCCGGTGTGCAATTGCCGCGTGCACAGGCTTGTGCCAGATTAGCTTGTAGCCTACAGGCGCCAAGCCAAGCCTGCACAACCCTCCACACACACACACACACACACACACACACACACACACACACACACATCAGTATATCATGTACACATACATTCTTTCGCTTAAAACTATACTACAGCAAATATAAAAAGTATAATGGATTTTGTACATAAAACCGCTATTGTTCTCATCATAAAAACCAACACGGCGGCTCACTCCAACAAACATAAACAGGCATACACACACACACACACACACAGACACACACACACACACACACACACACGCACACACACTCGCACACACACATACACACACACACACACACACACGCGCGCGCGCGCGCGCGCGTGCGCAAGCACGTAGGGATGCGCGCGTGCACACACATACACTTGCACACACTGACACAGATAAACACACACATGCGATAGCGGCCTCCCCGCGCCACTAAACCGCGCACAGCTAGATGCTAGTCTGCCATGGAATTAGACTAGACTTGTATAGCGATCCCGCAACCACCGCGCGCGCGGGTCGACGCGAAGAAACCACAGCACTGCCACGCCTCGCGAGCGCCCAATGCTGTGTCTATCGACGGCATCCCGTCTGGCCAGCCGAGTCCATGGGGTCATGGATATTACATAATGCGGCTTGCTGGAATGCCAGCGGTATATTACATGCGTTCATAAATTTTTAATGTTAGAAGAGAATGCAGACTATCCGGGAAATGCCGCATAAGGCATGGAGTGCTACATGTAAAAATAAAAATAAAAATACAAAATAAAAGAAAAATTAAGTTTTGTCTAGATGTTTGAGCAGCTTGGTCTTGTAAGTTTTAAGCGATGGCGCGGCTCTAACATCCGCAGGAATGGAGTTCCATAACTTTGCACCAGAATAGGACAACGACGACCTATAAATGTCTAGTCGAGGCATCGGTACAACAAGATTGTTCCCTGGTGTTCGACTGGACCTCGTATGAGCAAAGTGGAACAAACTATTGAGATAGGCTGGTGTTTCTGAGAGGGTGATTTTGCGCATGAGCACCAACTTATTATACTTAAACTGTTTTTCAAGTGGCAAAATGTCTAACAGCTTGAACTTATTGTCAGTATTAATTACTTCTGAGGGTCTGTCAACAATAAGTTTAATGGCTCTTCTGTGGAGCGAGTTCAGACTTTTTAAATTAGCATCGCTACTACCGTCCCAAATAGATGAGGCATAATCCAAATGTGACTGAATATGGGCATAGTAGAAGAGTTTCCTTGTTGGCTCATCAGCAAAATGTCTCAATTTCGACAGGAGGAATACATTTTTAGATACTATTTTACACAGTTTAGTAATGTGGCCTTGCCAGCACAACTTGTCGTCTAAGTTGATTCCAAGCACGCGCTGTTCTCTGACTTGCTCCACAGGCTGGCCATTAAGTGTTAGTTGAAGGGGAGGGGGGTTCAACTGATGCTTTTGCCGTGTGGTAATCAGCATGCATTTGGTTTTAGTGGGATTAGGTATCATGGCGTTATTTCTGCACCATTCAGATACCTCATTTAAACTGTCTTGGAGAATCTTCACCATACATGTTACGTCTGATGACGAAACGTCCAGTGTTCCATCGTCTGCAAAAAGACTGAAAGTTACACTGGAGTCAGATATATGTAATGGAAGGTCGTTTATGAAGACAGAGAACAATAATGGACCAAGAATCGATCCCTGTGGTACTCCGTGCTCTATCACCCCTTCAGGTGAGTTTTTACCATTCACGTAGACATACTGCGTACGCCCATGCAGATATGACGTAAGGAAGGCAAGTGTGTCTGCGCTTAGTTGATAGACATTAAGTTTTTGAACTAAAGTTTCATGATTGACGAGGTCAAATGCTTTTGAAAGGTCCAAAAATACTGCTCCAGTCATTTGACTGCTATTTATGGCAGTAAGCCATCTGTCAACAAGGTGTACCAATGCTGTGTGACAGGAGTGTTTCCGCCGAAAGCCAGATTGTAATGGATGTATGAGTTTGTGTTTTTCTAGAAAATGTTGTAAGTGTGTGTGAATGTGTCTTTCTATCGGTTTCGACAGTGTTGACAGTAGCGAAATGGGCCTGAACTTGTTAGGGTCGGCAAGGTCTTTCGTTTTAGGTAGTGGGATCACTTTGGCTGTTTTTAGAGAAGATGGAAATATCCCCTGCTTTATGCAAAGGTTGTATATATATGTCAAGGTATCTAAAATATACGGTAGGGCCATTTTCAGAACTGAGCTACTAATACCATCATGGCCAGACGTACGTTTGTTCTTTAAGTACGAGATGGATTTTCCCACGTCGTATATCGTTAACAGCGGAATGCTGAATGACGTGTCAGGGTCCAGCCGTTCTGCACAAAACGTCTTTAGCTTTTCGGACACAGCTGAAGACTGACCAGAATATGTATTTTTTAGCAACGTACTGGCAGCCGAGAGGAAATGCTGATTCAAGATATCAGCTGATAACTGTGTACATTGTGCGGTATTTTTGGACCTCGTAAAAGCATTGATCGCTCGCCACACAGATACGACATCTTTCTTTCCGTTCATAAGACGGTGAAAAAGTGACCTTTGAGCTTTCCTCACTAAATGTTTAACATGGTTTCTTTGCCTTCGATAAGCAATAAAATCCTTCTTTCTTTTATAGTCATCTCGGAGCTGCATGGCGTCCTTGATTTCCTTACTTAACCAGGCGGGAAGCTGGGGGTTCTTCACCCGTTTCTCTCTGAATGGAGCGTGTTTATCGAGAACACCAAGGAACAATCCGTACCACTCAGACAAAGCATCGTTGGGGTCATTATGGTAGTACACTGTATCAAAGTGTGTGCTACTTAAATCACAAAGAAATGTTTCCTTGTTGAAGTGTTTAAGTGATCTGTATCTAATAGTCGTGTGCTGATGTTTTCGGAATGAATTATCCGCTTTTAATGCCAAGCAACAGCACACCGGGTAGTGATCGCTAATCCCTACCTGAAGCACGTCTACTGCCATCACCCTTGATTGAGTAGTTGTATATATGTGGTCTATAAGGGTGGAGGAAGTTGGACTAACACGAGTTGCTGTTTTAACTAGCTGCTTTAAACCAAACATAGACATGGTGCACTCCCAAGCAGGGTTATTCAAAAACATGTTAATATTGAAATCGCCTAGGATCAAAATTTCAGAGCTGGACTGTCTGACCTTATCCATCATGGCGATAAAGTCGTCGAACCATTGAAATGTTGATGCTGGGTTCCTGTAAATGTACCCGACCAGCACGGGGCTGGATTTGTTTGCCCTTAACTCAACCCAAATGCATTCTACGGTTTTTGACTCCAGGTCCCCACGCCTGCGAGTAATACCGCTAATTGAATTATGAATGTATACTGCAATACCCGTATGTCCCGGGTATTCAGCATCGCGGCGCAGTACAGTGAAGTCCTGGATAGAAACGGCCTCATCGCTGATGTTACGATTGAGACGCGATTCCGTTACACCAAACAAGTGAAATGGATTGGATTGACTCAAGAGCACACACAGATCGGGAACTTTGTTAGTTAAATGATAAACATTTAAATGGCCAATATGTAACTGGCGATCATACACCATGATTGCTAATGTATGTCAATACCAAAGAGTACAAATAAAAAAGCTTATAAATGATACAAAGGCAAATAAGAGCTGAAATAATAAAACAAAGCAAAAGAATATCAGTCCGCTCTAACACACAGAATGTGGGAGGCAAGTGAAAAAAAAAAAAAAAAAGAGTTTCTTCTACGCATTCACTGATATAGACCACACTACCGGTCACTAACGGTCACTAACAGGGACTAATCCCTTTAGCAAACTTCAACAGTCAAAGCTAAACGACCCCGCTGCGCGATAGGGGAAATAAAGTCAGCGCTGCGAAAGGACACAGATATGATCGTAGTGTGAATATACGTAGAGCACTAGTAGAGAAAGTGTCACGGTGCACAAGTACTAGTGCTATAAGCGTCACAAATCGCACAGAGTGAGAAGATCGGTATTCACGAATACTGTCGGCAGAAGTCAAAAGGATGACAATGTTAATATTGGACCACGCGCAGTGGTTGAAGTTAAAAACAAATGAATACGTCTCTGCGCAAACACAATAATTATGAGCAATGAGACGCAAGAAAATCAATTCGATATTGTTCAGTGTTAGCCTGGAAAGTAAAGCACAAAGTTATGTAAGGAAGAGTAACTGAATGTTCTGGAAATGAGTCTAATACACACGCACGGGGTGGCTGTACTGTGCCCACGGTTCCTGCTGTGCGTATGGCGTGTATGTGAGCGGGGGGACGCTGAAAGGATACGTTGGTTGCGTCATGCTGAAGTGTCCCCATGGTCCGGCCTCGCGATACTGTGGAAATGCGGCACTGTATGGTGGTAGTGGCGGTTGCTGCCACATAGGATACTGGCCCGGCATTTGTTGCTGATAGCTACATTGACTCTCTGCTGTACCACCAAATCTGGATTCGCTGTACTGTGATTCCAGACCTGGTGCTACAGCAGAGGACACTGACAGTCCACCTTGACTCTCCGGTGCAGCACCGAAGCTGGATGCACCACAGAGCGATTCCAGGTTGGGTGCTGCAGCGGACACTGACTGTCTGCCGGCTGCGACATTAGCGTAAGTGTTGGTGGTGCCAGCGTGTCCTTCACGTCGCTGACGGCGGTGACGGTCACCACCTGCAGGCTGGTTGTTGGGAGTGGTGACGTCAGTAGCTGGCCCTCCTCTCTTTATGTTGAGGGCCAGACTGATGGTGCCCTGGCGACTAGGATGGATGGGGTCACCGCGCCTGTAGAATTTTCTACGCGGCAACCCATCAACAGCAGTAAAGACCTGAGTGTTGTCTATCAGTGTGACACCCAGCTTTCTGCACACATGGAACAGGTTACTGTTGGAGGCGGTGATGGCCCTATACAGCTGGTGTCTACTGTCGGTCGGCAGGATGGAGGATGCCTGCAGACGAGCGCCGGGAAATACCCGCCTGCATTCCCGGACGAGCTGTTCCCACACAGCGCTGGTCACTTCCTTCTGTTTGCAATCGTTGATCCCCACGTGGAAGGTCACCAGTGCCACCGCTGTGTGGGACGCGTGTTGTCGCTGGAGAGAGAGAGAGAGAGAGAGAGAGAGAGAGAGAGAGAGAGAGAGAGAGAGAGAGAGAGAGAGAGAGAGAGAGAGAGAGAGAGAGAGAGAGAGAGAGAGAGGGTGTGGACATAAAGAGAGAGAGAGAGAGCGATAATGCGGACATAAAGAGAGTGATGTTGCGGACATAAAGAGAGTGATGTTGCGGACAAAGCTTGTGATGTTGTGGACATAACGAGAGAATGATGTTGCGGCGCCAACCTGTGAAGTAATGACACAAGAGGACCATGCCCACGGTCAGAGACTCGGCGCCGCCACTGCCTAACAACCTCTGCAGCAACAGCACCAGGGACGTCTTGACACGCTCCGCCAGCCACAGGGGGACATGCTCTGTTGCACAGCAGACATAAAGAACATTACTGCAGGCGCTGACCGCCGCGAGATGGCCCCAATTGTCTGCTCAGCGTTAAGCACAGATAACTACCTAGCTACCTAACTAACTAATATAGCGGCGAGGTCATTATATATGTCTTGGGCCTAAATGCCGTCTAGAATACCTCAGCGGTATGAGAGCGAATGAGTGAGTGAGTGAGTGAGCGAGCGAGCTAGCGAGCTAGCCAGTCAAGGGGCGCTAGCTTTGGCGGCGATAAATACGAGATTTGCCAATGAACTAACTAAAGCCGTGTTTCCATAATAACGACCCGACAACGGCGCGGCAGGCGACAAGGCAAAAACGTAACTGAGCGGCAGCAGGCGGAAATAGCTGCATGTTTCCATCTAGCGCCATGTAAGGCGGCATCGATCCCCTTTGTAAGCTTGTTTTGAGCCGTTTGAAAATCCTGTGCATCGCTCCATGGAGCTATACAGTTGTGTATCGCCGCTGTCGCCGGTCGCACCGCGATCGTGTAGCTGTGCGTGCATATATAACCATTGATTCTTTCTCTGTTCTAGATTCCAGTCGCTGTAGTAACCGCTTTCGCCTGGCTGTCGCGCCGCCATATGGAAACACCCCCTTAGTCCCAAGACGCCGTGTACGCAAATGCTGTTTTACGTCACTCGACGTAATACTAACGCAGGACGTATGAAACATGGTAATTTTCCAGCTGATTTTCATACAAGTAAGTTCCAGGTCCCGGGGCCGTCGCTGGTCGTCTTTGACACAAATTCGTGCGCGGACCATAGACGAACAGCGACGGTTTGGGACCTGTTGCCTTTTGAGTGTGTACTGACTGGTGGATTGTATGAAGAGTAGTATGGAGTACAGCACGGCGCCAGCCCGCCATTCCAACTGGTAGGTGCGCGTAGTCAGCCCGATGTAGATGATGCGATCACACACTCGGGCAGATACGTGTTCTCGCATCACACGGACTGCACAACACAGGAAGTGTCGTCATACACCCACATCACATTTACCACAGTTTTATCATATTTATGACAACAGACTTTATATTTACGACAATAGTTATCACATTTACGACAGCAGCAATCAGACATTAGGTCCTGTGAGAGGGTCCCCTTTGAGGGGGCGAAAAGAGGGAGGGGAGGGGGGGGGGTGCTACGTAAGTGACTGAAAACAGTAAATACTTAAGCGCCCTCCACCCGCCCCCCCCCCCCCCCCCCCGCCCACACTCCTCCCAATGGAGGCGCACCGCACATTGACAGGATTTCCAGCACCTTATT
Organism: Semisulcospira habei; assembly: GCA_036245525.1. Classification (NCBI taxonomy): domain Eukaryota; kingdom Metazoa; phylum Mollusca; class Gastropoda; family Semisulcospiridae; genus Semisulcospira; species Semisulcospira habei. Next base: position 26,847,258 of record BTPG01000006.1, read on the forward strand.
GTACGATCATTCAGATTTAGGTCCCTTAGTGGGAGTGCAGATTGTACCGGCCGGTAGGAACTTTATGGTCACAACTTTGCTTTCTTGACATTTAGATCTAGGTCCCCTAATGTGAGTGCAGATTGTACCAGCCGGTAGGAACTTTATGGTCACAACTTTGCTTTCTTGACATTTAGATCTAGGTCCCCTAGTGTGAGTGCAGATTGTACCAGCCGGTAGGAACTTTATGGTCACAACTGTGCTGTCTTGACATTTAGATCTAGGTCCCCTAGTGCGAGTGCAGATTGTACCAGCCGGTAGGAACTTTATGGTCACAACTTTGCTTTCTTGACATTTAGATCTAGGTCCCCTAGTGCGAGTGCAGATTGTACCAGCCGGTAGGAACTTTATGGTCACAACTGTGCTTTGACATTTAGATCTAGATCCCCTAGTGCGAGTGCAGATTGTACCGGCCGGTAGGAACTTTATGGTCACAACTGTGCTTTCTTGACATTTAGATCTAGGTCCCCTAGTGCGAGTGCAGATTGTACCGGCCGGTAGGAACTTTATGGTCACAACTTTGCTTTCTTGACATTTAGATCTAGGTCCCCTAGTGCGAGTGCAGATTGTACCGACCGGTAGGAACTTTATGGTCACAACTTTACTTTCTTGACATTTAGATCTAGGTCCCCTAGTGCGAGTGCAGATTGTACCGACTGCAATGCGCAAAAGGCCGTCGGGCCGACGTCCGCCGCCGTTGGCCCGCGCATGCGATGGCCTTTGCGCACTGGGCTTGTGTACTCACAGTCGAACGCCAGCAGACAGTTGAGAAGTCTGAATGCCTGGAGCAGCACAGAGGTACATGTGGCGTTGTCAGGGTCCAGGATGGTGCGGATCACAAGGTGCAGGGACCTCTTGCTCAGCTCGCTCTGGTCAGACAGACAGTCAACACAGACACAGAGACATCAACAGGCTGACCAGCATATCCATGTCCACCTCTTGCAAAGCTCGCTCTGGTCAGCCAGTCAACACAGACAGACAGTCCACACAGACACAGAGACACCAACACATCCATGTCTTCTCAGCTCCAACCAATCTTCCTTCTGCCATAACTAGATCATTGTTTGTTGGCGTACAATAAGGTAACACAGCAGGCATCAGATTAACCACTTGACTGAAATAATTAGATCATTGTTTTTGACGTACAATATGGTATTACAGCAGGAATCAGATTAACCATTTGACTGCTGAGAAACGGCCAACATCACCCAACTGCGAGAGGCATAGATCCTCGTGAGCCCCCGCAATTGCGGTGGCTCATGAGGATCCATGCGTCTTGCCGAGACCATTTTGTATCCATGTTTCTAGGACGGTTGTGGCTTTTGGTAGATGAATGAACACAGATTCAGAAATAAGATGTACGTCCACTGGCGGAGGGGAGGAGGGGGCGGGGGTAATGCGCAAAATAGGAACAGTGTCTGATGTTGAAAAGGAAACTTTTTAACGTAGAAGAGAGAAAAAAAAATCTTATTTGAGAAGCGAAGAAACAACACAACGCGTCGGATCACAGATCCCACATCTCTCATGACGTCCAGACCTCTACTGACGTATCTCTGATGACGTCCAGATCTCTGATAAAGTATAACCGATGACGGATCGCTGATGGCGGATCTCTGATGACATGTCTCTGCTGACGTATTTCTGCTGACGTATCTCTGATGAATAACCGATCTCTAATGACGTATCTCTGCTGACGTATCTCTGCTGACGGATCTCTGCTGACGTATAACCGATGACGCATCTCCGATGATGTACCTCTGATGATGTATAACCGATGACGGATCTCTGCTGACGTATCTCTGATGATCTCCAGATTTACGATCCGATACATTGTGCTGTTTCTTTTCTTCTGGAATAAAGGGCTTTTCTACTAATTAAAAACTTATTTTATTTACGGAATCCTAGCGGTATTGTGTCGTCACTTCCGTGTATGATATTGCTAGTCCTTTGATGATAGTGTTTACCTGAGGTTGAATGAAGTTGGAGTTGAGCATGTTGACCAGCAAACAAAACATCACTCTCTTGCAGCCAGAATCAACAGCAGCCAGCGTTCCCACCAGCCTGACCACGTCCGGCCGGTCCTGCCCACCAATCACAACGCGGCAAGTTGATATCAAAATACACATACAACACCCAAACCCCTTGCTTTCACCGAGTCCAACAATCCCGCATCAAAGTTAACTCATTTAGCCCCGACACACCACGGCAAGACATGGATCGAGCATGATATTTCAAGGGTGGTGCCAGAATAGCTTGGCGCCCATAGGCGCCAAGCTACTCTGGCACTACCCTTGAACTATCATGCTCGGTGTGTCTCTATAAGTGTAATACAGTCCCTCAGAGGGCAACTTCAAAATTTGGGGATTTCGGTCCTGGGGTAGATTGTGTTAAACTTTTACAGTGTGACTTAGTTTCTCGCAGTTTAGTGCGTAACTCCATGTGCAAGCAGCCACCGGCAGTGTTTACAAATTCACCCCTTTCCTGCTGAGAGCAAGTGAAGGTCACCCGACTGCAAGATGCATGGATCCTCATGAGCCCCCGCATTCGCGGGGGCTCATAAGGATCCATGCCTCTTGCTGGCTGTGCTAGCACGGATGTTGGTGGTCTGGTCACGGCCCGTTGGCGTTGTGCACAGCGGGGAAGGCCGGCGAGTTGAGGAAGACGACGGGCAGATTCAGCGGGCCCCACCTCCTTCTTCAAGAAGAGCAGGATAGGGAAGACGCAGGCCAGGAGACAGGACAGCACCGGGCCGCAGTCCTTTCCCGACAGCACAGCGGACTTCAGGCACGACCAGCGCGCAACCATCAGCCTATGGCCCAGCCCTGAAACAGCATACACCGCCACTGTCAAGCACAACAGCAGCGGCCATAAGACCAGGGCGAACCCGGGCGACACTCAGCGGGCTGAGTGGTCTGACCGGCGGGCCCCCCGCACTGATAACGTGGCCTTGAGATGTCAGCATCAGTGACGGGACGCTGCAAGGCAGGGCTCTCCCACTCCCTGGACCGGCGTGGTCACGACATTCCCCGTTTACAATTACCCCACATAGCCCAGACTCACTACGGCGGGAGATGGATCGAACATAATTCAAGGGTAGTGCTAGATTAGTGTGGCGAATCTGGTACTACCCTTGAATTATCATGGTCGATCCATTTCCTGCAACTTGTCCGTTCGGTGACATTGCCAAAATGTGGGAAATACGGGGTTAAATAGGTTACAAAATGGGGTTCAGTGGGTTATGTAACCACCGGTTTAACGTTGTGTGTATTCAGCATTCACAACGCTAAATCCTTCAGGCCGTTTGTGATTCTAATAATAATAATAATAATAATAATAATAATAATAATAATAATAATAATAATAATAACGGTTATTATAATAGGCATTTTACCCAATTCTGCGAATCGGCTCAAAGCGCCGCGAACTGAACCCAACACGCACGCTCACGTAACGTACACGCATTCTCTCTGAAGACAAAGACAGCACAAGACAAAACAAGTACATTTGCCTTGTTGCGAGGGGTCAGCTCGGAAATTTTGATCGCTTGTTTGAATTTTATCAAATGGCCTAAAACCGGTACCGAAGTGGAGGGGGAGGGACAGCCGGAGTCCCTGGAGAAAGAACCCCTAATAAAAGCTATATGATTCGAAATCACAGATCAGCTCACACTGACTTTCATTGGCCATCTTCCTTCACGTACCAACACGGCCATGCTCCTTATTTTGGTTCACAAAAGATATCTAGACTTACGTCAACAGACGGCGCTACAAAGAGGGGAAGTCACTCCAACCTGTTAGAAAAGGGCCAGCACTCCGAAAGAGTGACGGCCATGTTTTGACAGGCTGTGACAAGTTTTCAATTAACGTTGTTTTTTTGTGTTTTTTTTTTTTAAACTCATTCTGCCCCAAGACCGAAATCTCCAAATTGTGAAGGTGGCCTTTGAAGCACTGTATTACAATTCTAGAGAAGATCGAGCATGATAGTTCATGGGTGGTGCCAGAATAGCTTGGCGCTTATTGGCGCCAAGCTATTATGGCAGCATCCGTGAACTATAGTGCTCGATCCATGTCTTTGTGTGGTGTGTCGGGGCTGAATGAGTTAAAATAAATAACTAAATGAGGTGGATCTGGTCTGTGCATCACTGTCCAACCAGACGGGACGTTTCTGATTGGCTTGGCAACACACACACATGAGCAGGTATACAAACAGTCAGGCGCTGTCGCGCAATAACCACTCACCATGAGAAGCAGTCAAGCAGAACAGCGAGTACGCCGCATCCAGTCGGACAGACAGCTGGCCATGTTGGAAACAAACACGACACGCATCAGTGCCATTAATAGTTTCGTCAGTTTGTTATTGGGTCGTAACTGCTTAAATTGTATGTATATACTAGTGTCATCATTTCTTATTATTGTTGTCATGCTGATTGTCATCGCCATTACCATAACCCTATGTATACACTTGTCAATGTGATCCCTGCAGGATGTCAGGATGTTGATGTACCTGAGGGAACCACCTCGACAAAAAGCGCTACCGACAGGCAGTTCGTTTAACTGATGTCAAAATGTTACCTTCACATCGCGTTTCTGTCAGAACATAATTATTTTTTTTTTATCTTTGGCCTTTCCGAGAGGTCATCCAAATGAGCATGCATAGAAAGATCTTGCCATCAGGTATCTCTGTACCAAGGTTCAGTTTAAAGTTGAAAATAGTATTTGACAAAAAAATATTTTCGTGACAATATTGCTATTTGGACCTATTTCTAGACCTCCTGTGATCCTTGACCTATCCGAGAGGTTCGCCAAATTGACCGTCCCATTTTTATTTTTTATTTAATTAAAAGCTTTGCCACAGACACGGATGACGGACGACAGACGGACGACCACTAGCCCATTATTTTATAGACTCACTTTGCTATAGCGTGAGAGAAAAAAATAAACCCCTCCTTCCGACTGCCAGGGCTGATTTAGATGAGAGGTAAGTGTACGTAGCGGCCTGCCTATTTTCCAGTGTGATTTGAACACAGACCAAGCGTGCACGTTGTGAATAAAACAGGAAGGGACATACCGGGTTTTTCTCGTTGTTCACAAGACAAAACAGGGAGGCGAAAAAGTGCTTCCCTGTCGCTTCGTGACGTAAGCAGTCGCCGGCGAAGTGGTAGAAGAGGTCGAGGTTATCGCACATGCGCACTCCGCAGGAGAAGAGTTCCGGTGAGAGATCCGGTGACGTCATCAAGCGATACACAGTTTTCAGTCCCAGCTTCTTGGCGCGGATGATGATGGCAGTGTCGGCTGATGGAGCAGACAAAAGTCTATGATAAAACAAACGGGCAGACGTGTGAAGGCGACTAGTGTGTGATTCTGTACCTGACGAGTCTAGAGCCCTTATGTCCACACTCATAGCCCAGCAGCCGTCCGGCAGACAGGTTGTAGATGGCAGGAGTTGGGCAGAAACTTGATCAAACTACAGGTCCGCCTCAGTGTACGGCGGTACACATGAGCCATTGAGTCACACCGCGTTGTTCCCCACCTCCTTCTGGCTTAAGTCACACAGACTTGTCAAGGGAAGCCGCTTGATATGCAAACTGTCCTCCAGCCGACGATCAGCCATAGCTGTCCCGCGCACATTCGTGCTGACGTCGGCCTGATGACCTTTTGCTCAGCAGACATCACGTGGGAGTCAGAGACGTGTGCAACTTATATACAAGTATCACATGCATGACATAGCGCTGTACACAGGAGCGGACAACACCGGCACTGACTTGCACATCACACAGAAATAGGGACTGGCCGCCTGGTGGCCAGAAAGAGGCAGACTGAGAAAGACAGGCAGGCAGGCAGGCAGGCAAGCAGGCAAGCAGGCAAGCAGGCAGACAGACAGACAGACAGACAGACAGACAGACAGACAGACAGACAAATAGACAGTGCATTTACCTATCTCTGACAGTACACCCAGCATGCTGTACGCGTGACGGTCTATTGCGGTGCCGGGCAGTGGGTAGCGCGCGTGAAACAGTGACCAGCTGACCAGCACGTGGCTGTCACAGAACGAGCGGCCCAGGCCACCTGAAAGGAGGGAAACAGTTAACGTGAAGGTCATTATTGAAAGCGACCTCCTCCAGGCAGTAAAGGGTTAACAGATGCCACTGCCTTCTTTAGAAATGTTTTCCGTCTGACAATAATGCTGGGCAAAACAATATTCTGTACGAAATGCCTTGTATATACAGTAATCCCCAAACAGCGTGCTCTCATTTGTGTAATATTCAAACAGCGTATTCACGCTTATTTGTGTTATATATTCTGTAATCCCCAGACAGCGTATTCTTATTTGCGTTGTATCTACTAAAATCTCCAAACAGCGATTTCTTATTTGTGCTATATCTACTGTAATCCCCAAACAGCGTATTCCTATTTGTGTCGCAGCGGCTCCTGTGGTAGGGGGTGGGGGTGGGGGGCACGCCGCTAGGTAAAACTAACAGACAAACATCATAGTGGTTGGCTTGTGTGCCCGGCGTCTTGCTTACCAATGTCTAGTGCGGCCAGCTGGCTGATGACCCCACACAGCGCGCCCACAGTGGCAGAGTTACACTTTGGACAAAGCACCAGCAGGACAGACCATAGGTGAGTCATGCACTGAGACTCCACCAAACACCTGGCGTGTTGCAACCGACCTGAGACATAAAAACACCCCTTTGAACCCGGCAAACCGCTGTAGCGGTTGGCAGCCTCGTATACCGTTCAGCCCGGCAAACCATATGGCGCTACAGCGGTGTCAGGTGTTTCGTATCGCGCGCCCGGTGACGCGCGAATCTCGCTGTGCGTGTGGTGACCTCGCCCTTCACGCTGACACATCCTGTTTACACTGACAGGGTCCTGGCAGTGCGCACGTACTGTGGTATGCGGTCAGGTTTGCGGCACTAGCGTGGGAATTACGGTCGGAATGGCGAGAGGATGCCGTGTGTAGATATTCGGAGTGATACAATTTTGTGTTTGGAGACATGGTTTCAAAAGCAGATAGATGTATTGGGACATGTGTACCTACCTACCGCGTGGCAGCATAACCACGTGTTGGCAGTGTCAGCTGGAGCGATCGCCGTTTGAGGCACTGACAACGGCAATGACTTACAGCTTGATTCTGATGCTGAATTCGGAGGTTCTAACTGATATTCCGTTTTTTTTGATGCCACAACTTGGTGCACCTGTAGATGACTGTGGACACCAACGACACACATTGGTCACATGTGTAGTACGTGTATAGTCTGTCTTTACAACACTGGTACTTCCATCCGATCGTGTACGAGACACAACACAGACACACTGATCATCATTCGATGCTGCTTATTACATGTTGTCAGTCTAGACCGTGGATATACCTTATCAGGGGCAGGTGTAAACATTGTCATCTGGTGACAAGGTAGGGGCCTTACATTGTATCGGCATGCTGGAAATGCATGAACACTTATGTGTCACAGTACCAGACGCCCTATTTAATGATGCATGTTAAGTACCAGTGACCGGTCATGCAGGAAAGACTTTTTTCACGTGTATTGTCACCTGTCACTACTTTTGTCACAAGGCATTACGACACATGTGACACAGTGTGGTCAAATCCATAAAACGGATTCAACGGATCCAATGGCAAATCTGTACATATATACCTTTATGGGGATATCTGTTGTAAAGTATTATTTACAAATATTGTACAGTGCACACCGATTTCCAACAGAAATTTCTCAAATAAAGTCAGGGCTGAAGGGTATCAAGACTTCTTATTTACTCAGGGATGAAACAAACGGTCGCATTTCCTAAATGTGGGAGGCGCCACCTGACGACTGTATAGCGGTTGCAGGAGATGGATCGACCATGATCATTCAAGGGTAGTGCCAGATTAGCTTGGCACCATCAGGCGCCAAGCTAATCTGGCACTACCCTTGAATATCATGGTCGATCCATCTCCTGACGCTGTGCGTCTGGGCCAGGTGCCGGTAGAGAACAAAGCAAAATAAGGTTAGAAAGAGCGGCTGGACTACAGGAGTATGCAAGTCTCTCCAGCAGCACTGCTCAAAATCACTGACAAACACGTGCACAGCCAAACTAAAGCTTTAAAAAATGAACACCTGAACGGCAAAGCCTTCATCGCTCACGTGCTACGCGAGGCTCTCCTTGCATTGAACAAAGTGTTGATTTAAAACATGGCGATGTGACGAACACACAGCAGAAGTGAACACTAACACCGGAAACAAAAAAAAATCTTACTGCTTTTGTCGTGCACTTGCAGCAGAGCTAAAATGGCCGGTATCCCCTGTTTGCAGACCTGCAGACTGGCTGGACGATTTGGCTCGGTCATTGCTCTGCCCAAGGCGGCCAGCACGGACGTTAAGTGTGGCCACGCCTCTGTAGAAAGACCACCTTGTGTAAGCCACCTTGTGTAAACGCGCGCGAGTCTGCCAGTTTGGGCCTAGCATCGTTCAGCCTCAAGATCAAACATTACGGAGCAGCGAGCCATTTGCAGGAGTGAGCTTAGTCATGCGCCAGCCATTAAGCAAGGTTCTCCACTATAGCGCTATGACGGGATGTGCAGGACTCTTTGCCTAGTGGCTGGCGCAAGACTACGCTCACTCATGCACCTGGCCCCAGAACCCAGTACACAGAAGGCCGCGCGCTAACCAAAAGGCAGTCAACAGTCGGCCCGATTGGTATTTGCGTCCTGGCAGTCGTCCCGTGTGTTCACAACACACCTCTGAGTGTTTGTTTAATCAGTGGATATTTCATGTCGTACACGTTTAGCACAGTTATAGTCCGACGTCACGCGCTGTACGTGCATCACACATATCGTGACGGGCACTTTCTGAAAATGAGTATGTATAATGTGTTAACTCGAGCAACGCGCCCCGCATCAATAGCTGCGGAAGTGTCGTATAGCGTTGCCGCAGGTCGGCGACGCTATACGACACTTCCGAAGCTATTGATGCGGGGCACTTTAAATGAGATAACTGACATTCTATTTTTGGTATTGGGGGGAAGTTCAGAAAGTAATTAATAATAGACAGATTAATAGTAGATCAAAACGAAATCTCCAAATAAACACATCATCGTTTGTTTTCTATGTGAGAGTAAACAACAACAACTGACGTGGCGGCCGCAGGAGGGTGCGCGCGCAAGCGATCCAGTAGAAAATGGCGGCGGCAGACGACAGGCAAGGCACGCAACTTTGGTAGTGACAGGCCAGCAAAAGGGAGAGCAGCGAGTCCACACCGCCCTTGCACATCAGTGTTGTGACCACCCTGCTCAGTCTGGCCTCCTCTAGCTCTGTGGACAGCGACACAACACATGTTAACCACATGACAGTCGGGCTTCCTCTAGATCTGTGGACAGCGACACAACACATGTTAACCACGTCGCAGTCGGGCCGCCTCTATCTCTGTGGACAGCGACACAACACATGTTAACCACGTCAGTCAGTCGGGCTGCCTCCAGCTCTGTGGACAGCCACACAACACATGTTAACCACGTCAGTCGGGTCACTTCTAGCTCTGTGGACAGCCACACAACACATGCTAACTCATTGGAGACGTGCCGCATATGGATACGCGGCTCATCGACGCGCATCTATACGCGGCACGTCTCCAATGAGTTACCAACGTCAATCGGGCTGCTTCCAGCTTTGTGGACAGCGACACAAGACAGTTAACCACATCATAGTCGAGCTGTCTCTAGTTCTGTGGACAGCCACACAACACATGTAGTCGGGCTGCCTCTAGCTCTGTGGACAGCCACACAACACATGTTAACCACGTCACAGTCGGGCTGCCTATAGTTGTGTTGACAGTCAACACAACACATGTTAACCACGTCACGGTCGGGCTGCCTCTTGCTCTGTGGACAGCCACACAACATATGTTAACCACGTCGCAATCGAGTTGTCTCTAGCTCTGTGGACAGCGACATAACACATGTTAAATCGAGACCAAAAGGCTGACTGCTAAGCGTGAAAAATGTAGAGAATAACCCAACGAAAAAAGAATCACGCTTAAAAAAGACAGATACAACACTATTTAATTCACAGTTACTGCCATGAGACTCTAGGCCTAGTGCTGGCCTCAATGTTAATGCATTCATCACTAACACAGCGTCCTGCGATAAGGATCTAGGTCACTGTTAATGTATATCCGCTAACACAGCGTCCTGCCATAAGGATCTAGGTCACTGTTAATGTATATCCGCTAACACAGCGTCCTGCCATAAGGATCTAGGTCACTGTTAATGTATATCCCGCCAACACAGCGTCCTGCCATAAGGATCTACGTCACTGTTAATGTATATCCCGCCAACACAGCGTCCTGCCATAAGGATCTAGGTCACTGTTAATGTATATCCCGCCAACACAGCGTCCTGCCATAAGGATCTAGGTCACTGTTAATGTATATCCCGCTAACACAGCGTCCTGCCATAAGGATCTACGTCACTGTTAATGTATATTCCGCTAACACAGCGTCCTGCGATAAGGATCTAGGTCACTGTTAATGTATATTCCGCTAACACAGCGTCCTGCCATAAGGATTTAGGTCACTGTTAATGTATATCCCCTAACACAGCGTCCTGCCATAAGGATTTAGGTCACTGTTAATGTATATCCCGCCAACACAGCGTCCTGCCATAAGGATCTAGGTCACTGTTAATGTATATCCCGCCAACACAGCGTCCTGCGATAAGGATCTAGGTCACTGTTAATGTATATCCCGCTAACACAGCGTCCTGCCATAAGGATCTACGTCACTGTTAATGTATATTCCGCTAACACAGCGTCCTGCGATAAGGATCTAGGTCACTGTTAATGTATATTCCGCTAACACAGCGTCCTGCCATAAGGATTTAGGTCACTGTTAATGTATATCCCCTAACACAGCGTCCTGCCATAAGGATTTAGGTCACTGTTAATGTATATCCCGCCAACACAGCGTCCTGCCATAAGGATCTAGGTCACTGTTAATGTATATCCCGCCAACACAGCGTCCTGCGATAAGGATCTAGGTCACTGTTAATGTATATCCCGCTAACACAGCGTCCTGCCATAAGGATCTACGTCACTGTTAATGTATATCCCGCTAACACAGCGTCCTGCCATAAGGATCTACGTCACTGTTAATGTACATCCCGCTAACACAGCGTCATGCTATAAGGATCTAGGTCACTGTTAATGTATATCCCGCTAACACAGCGTCCTGTCATAAGGATCCAGGTTTAGTGCTGGCCCCACTGTTTTCTGCCGGACAAAAGGCAGTATGTCCACTACTGTCAAAAGCGAAATTTCCAGTGCGCCTAAGCTGATGAGTGTTCAGGTCGTAATCCATAGGCAATAGCTGTCCTTGTCACCCATAACCCGCTAGGGCCGCCCATTATCACTTCGGTGCCATGGACGTTAAACCCTGAACTACGTCGAGCCGTGGTTCGTGACATCATACTTTTAGCTAGTAGACATGCAGTCATCGTCATTGCTGGCTGTTCACACCCGTTCACTGCCGAGAAATCCTAAACGCAATCTATCTGCAAGAGGCATAAATCCTCATTAGACCCCGCGACTGCGGGGGCTCATGAGGATCTATGCCTCTTGATGAAACCAATGTGTTTCCAATTTCTTTGGACGACTGTGGTTTTCGGTAGTTCATTGAGCTAGGATTTCAGAAACAGAATGTACGTCCGTTGGCGGCGAAGGGGTGAAACAACCAGCACGATGATGCAGACGTGAATGTAAGGCGATAATAATGACTGTATTAATTCTGATGTGATCGCAACACGCCTGATTTCGACAAGGAAAATTAAAAAGAAGTTGTGAAACTATGACGTACTACTGATCTGGCGTCCGATAAGCTGCACAGTGGCCACAGCCCGCTCCCTGCTTCGCCTATCCGAGTTGGACAAACACTGCAACAGAACAAACCAGATTACACCTAACTGCCCATATGTTCCACAAAGAGTGATGGGCAATACTTATTGTGTCGACACAGCGTGACACATTCCACACGTGACGTAGGTACCACAAAAAGTGAATAGTAATACTGCATAGTGACGACACAGCTTGACACATTCCACACGTGACGTATGTTCCACAAAGAGTGAATATTAATACTGAATAGTGACGACACAGCTTGACACATTCCATACGTGACGTATGTTCCACAAAGAGTAGAAATACTTATAGTGACGACATGGTTTCACACATTGCACACGTGACCTATGTTCAAATAATGAGTGAGTAGCAATAGTGCAGAGTGACGATATTACTTGACACACTCCACATGTGACGTATGTTCCACAAAGAGTGAGTAGCAATACTGCATAGTGACCACACAGTTTGACACATTCCCGTCCAGACTCCAAACGTGTCGTATTGTCCACAAAGGTGTTATTTTTGTGTTTGTTTGTTGTTGTTGCCCTGAGCATGTTGCTGCTAGTGTATGCGCATTACAAGTCGACAACATCATCATCAAAGAGTGAGTAGCAATACTGAATAATGACGATACAACTTGACACAGAAATAAAGTATGTTTCACCAAGTGTGAGTAGCAATACTGCAAAGTGGCGACACAGCTTGACACAAAAATGAAGTATGTTCCACAAAGAGTGAGTAGCAATATTGCATAATGACGACACAGCTTGACACAGAAGTGAACATGTTCCACAAAGAGTGAGTAGCAGTACTGCATAGTGACGATACCTCGTTCTGGGGACGTTTTGATTATTTTTTTCATATTATTATTATTATTATTATTATTATTATTATTATTATTATTAGTTTTATTATTATCATTCTTATTATTATTATTATTATTATTATTATTATTATTATTATTATTATTATTATTATTATTATTATGAAGTATTCAGTACTTACTCTTGCCAAACGGCTGACCCCATTGCACAGCCCCTGTAAAGAGGCCTGTAGACAGTCCCGCCATCCACACTGCTCTGCCTGTGACGCCAAACACAAGATGTACAGAGGAGGAAAGGATGCGTGCAGGAATCATGGCGACAAAAACTGCTACAGTCAGCTAAAGGGTTAAAACAAGATAATCTAACACATTTGGGAGTCTGGTGGCATGTTACAGCAACATCGCCCTAAAACAATCTAACTATATATAAACTGCTCCCTCGTGCCAAGAACACAACATCACCCTAAAACAATCTGGTTAACTATATCAAACATGCTTTCCTCGTGCCTAGAACACAAACATCACCTAAAACAATCTAAATAAATATATCAAAACTGCTTCCCTTGTGCCTACACCAACATCACCTTAAAACAATCTAACTATATCCAAACCGCTTCCTTCGTGCCTAGAACACAAACATCGCCCTAAAACAATCTAACTATATCAAAACTGCTTCACTCGTGCCTACAACACAAACATCGACCGAAAACAATCTAACTATATCAAAACCGCTTCCCTCCAGCTTAGAACACAAGCATCACCCTAAAAAAATCTAACTACATCAAAACCGCTTTCCTCGTGCCTAGAACACAAACATCACCCTAAAACAATCTAACTATATCAAAACTGCTCCCCTCGTGCCTACAACACAAACATCGCCCGAAAATAATATTAACTATATCAAAACTGCTCCCCTCGTGCCTAAAACACAAACATCGCCCTAAAACTATCTAATTATCTATAACAAAACCGCTTCTTTTGTGCCTAGAACACAAACATCGAGGTGCTGGTCTATGATTTTCCACCTTACGGAAAGGTGGAAAATCATAGACCAGCACACACGTATAGGGCGTCTGAGAAGTAAATGCACGAGGTTGCAGGTAGGCCTGACCTGGTAAGCTGTGTCCACGTCTGGGGGATACAGCTCCAGAAACACCGCCATCTCCACGTTCACGTCTCGGTCGCGCCTCACCAGTTGCACGATCTGGACACGCGTCAGCAACAACATACAATTAACATCACGACCATCACCGTCGTCCTTCCTGACGTCAAAGTCGTCTATAACATCGTCGTCGTCATCATGACCGTCGTGTCGTCCACTATGTAGACAGCAGAAGGTTGTTGCTAGAAGTGTGCTAAGGAACAGCCAGATGATGCGGGTTATCACGCCCATCTGTGTGTGAGTGAGTGAGATAGTTTATTGTCAAATGTTTCTATGTACAAAACAATAAAAACATTGGAATTTGTCTTGATGTCAGGTTACTAAGACTAAAATCACACACACACACACACACACACACACACACACACACACACACACACACACACACACACACACACACACACACACACACACACACACACACACACACACACACACACACACACACACACACACACACACACACACACACACACACACACACACACACACACACACACACACACACACACACACACACACACACACACACACACACACACACACACACACACACACACACACACACACACACACACACACACACACACACACACACACACACACACACACACACACACACACACACACACACACACACACACACACACACACACACACACACACACACACACACACACACACACACACACACACACACACACCACACACACACACACACACACACACACACACACACACACACACACACACACACACACACACACACACACACACACACACACACACACACACACACACACACACACACACACACACACACACACACACACACACACACACACACACACACACACACACACACACACACACACACACACACACACACACACACACACACACACACACACACTAAACTCTACAATATGATTTTCATGCTAAAAATACTAAGCAAATACTGGTATTATTAAACACGGCGAACGGGCACGCCTCACTGATTCAGGTAAAAGCTGATTGTAGACATTCTAACAAGTTCTCACTCGCCACTCGCGCTCTCTCCAACCAGTCCGGTTGATCTGAGTGAGAGCGCGAACAGCCAGAGGGAAAAATACTGTTGCGGAATCTGCTGGTCCTAGTACTGATGGACCTGTACCTACGCCCTGATGGTGTGGACCTGCATGATCAGCGTCAACCAGCACACGATATATACATGTACAACGAGGAAAAGAGTACTGGCGCCAAGGCCAGCATCGAAAACAGTTCAATGGAGACAGGTAAAACCCAGTCTAGAGCAGTCGATGCGAAACAATGAGGCCCGTTAGACGGTAACACCGGGATAGACTTTGTAGCTAAATTTAACTCCATCCAAGTGATCACACGACCTAAAATGCCAAAATACATGACAAACAAAACAAACTTAAACCGGACCAAGATTTGGGTGGTCACACGAGTGGATCATCTCGGACTAAATATGGAGTTATATTGATCACACGACCTGCAAACAGAGTTAAATTGTTGCTGGCTAGCTAACCCACCAAGGGAGGTGGTTTAGTGACTTGTCCCGATACAGTAGTCAGGGAGATCCGCATACTTGTTGACAGGTAAAACGATCTCCACACATTTTGCATTGTAACTGTAGGACTGTTTTGGCGTTGCACAGCTTTTTTTTTTATTTTACACTGTTCGGACGAAACGTGAAATATATTGAAGTAGCAGAGAGTTGAGTGTACAGCTGGATGCATGCAGACGAAGAGGCAGGAAACAGGGGTGGATCTAGGAGCGGGGGCAAAAGCTTTACTCCCCCTTCCCTGTCACTCTCACACACACTCAGACCACACAGACAGACACACACACACACACACACACACACACACACACACACACACACACACACACACACACACACACAGACCGTCGTTTGAGTTTACGGCAGTCATAAGGTTCTTTACCTCCCCCCCCCCCCCCCAGGCCATTAAAAGCAAGAAATTGACACACGCGATTAATATGTACCTATGAAACATAAATTGTCCTCATGGGCTGAGGGAGTTGTCATCCCAGAGACTTTGTCATTCCAATAATATATAATGTAGTCATTAATACCATAATATCTGAATTATCCAACTATTTATTGACAAACAACTAACTCATGCATTATGACCATCGTGCCACGAGTTCCTCCTCCCTCCTTTCAATACGGCTTGCACGACATTTCAAGGGACTCGAGATACCACGTATGTTTCGTGTGAAAATTGACTTTGACCTGGTTCTGAGTGACCTATTCATATTTGCATTTGGAAGACTATTCGAAACGAGTCTTTCAAACTCTTTGATCAATTCGTTCAGCCAAACGCACGACGCCGTCTGTGACTTCAGTTAACATGAAGACTAAAACAAAAAGCACAATTTTCTATTTCACTTTTTTTTTCAAACACCAAACAACACACTTCTGAGCCTCGCTGTCAATTTCAGTGTTATTGATAATGAATATGGTATAGTCTTCCAGCCTGTCCCGACTTTGTTAGCCACCCAAAAATGCGGGTGTCCCGCTCCTTAGCTCGTGTTAGCAAACACGCTCTATTCTGGCCCGCGTCATTTTTTAGCCCTGTGTGATCAGTTTAAACCGAGATAAATGCCCGTTACCCGGTCTAAATAGCTCGTGTGACGGCGCTTAATGTAACACTGGCGATAAAAGGACAGGAAAAGACGTCAACAGGAAACTTACGTCACTTTGCACTCCCCCTCCGCCCTGAACAGGCCGTGTGTCTGCTCGTGTCTGTGTGGACGTCCCGCCCGACCCCCCAGGGCTTGTGACGGTTCCTGGCTTTGGGGGCCCACTCTCTTCCTCTACCCTGCGGGTCGTCTTGTCTCGCGGGATGCTGGTTTTGGGGCGGAAGGGCGGGGAGATATTTTGCGGGTACTTTAGGCGCAGCAGTTCCGCTTGCCAGCTGTCCACGTCAAGTAGTGTGCGGTGTTGTGCGCGTGGTCTGGGTGTGGGCAGATTGGTCTGGGTGTACTCGCATTGACGCCATTCTGTGTCGCCTTTTCTTTTCATGCTGCCTGACAGAGTAGGTGGGTGTGTGCTGTCACAATGTGCGGCATTCACGCTGCTTGAAGTTTGGTTGATTCCACAAACAGCGTTTGAGTTGCCGCCATCTGGACTGAACATGTTACAGCTGGATTTCTGATGTACGCGGTATTGGCGCACATGTGACTCGTGAGTTTCAGGCAGCTTGCCGGGTATCTGTGTGCCAATGCTAGGGTGCGCGTAAGCACTGCCGGGTATTTGAGTGCCAATGCTGGGGTGCGCGTGAACATTGCCGGATATTTGTGTGCCAATGCTGGAGTGCCCGTGAACATTGCCTTTGATCGCCTGGTCTGCACTCCTGTCTGCAGGTGGTGTATTGTCTACAGTCCGCTGTGTGTCACGTGGTGTATTGTCTACAATCCGCTGTGTGTCCCGTGGTGTTTTGTCTACAGTCCGCTCCTTGTCACGTGCTGTATTGTCTACAGTCTGCTCCGTGTCCCCTGATATCACTAATTGTGTGTAACCGTCTGCTGTATTGTCTACAGTCCGCTGTGTGTCACGTGGTGTATTGTCTACAGTCCGCTCTGTGTCCCCTGATGTCACCAAGTGTGTGTGATCGCCTACTGCAGCTTGGAGCGTCTGCCGAAAAGGTTCATAAGCTGTGTGTCTTGTTTCCGCCCCCTGGGCGTCATCTCCGGTTTTCTCAACCCCAACATCACCACATTTATCTGCATCGCCCTGTGAGTTCCTCACACCCACATCATTATCATCACCTGTATCCACATTCTCCACACTCACACCGCCATCTTTATCCCAGGTGGTCTCGTGTCCAGCAACACATTCCCCGGCGCCCTCTTGGTTGTGTTCCAGTGCTGACAACTTCCAGTCACTGACCTCTGGAGCCGCCACAAGTGACAGCGCTACATTGTCTATTTCACCTTTGCCTTTGGATGGGGACAGCTTGGCTAATTGGGTGTCAGGCGGTGTTTGGTCGCTTTTGTTGTCCACGTCAAAAGGTCCCTCCGGACACTGTAGCTGCTGTGGCGGGGTGGAGTCGGAAAGGAGGGATTTCTCGTCCTCAGCATTCATGATTCTGGACAGTAAGCGGCGGATTCTGAAAGGCAAGATAAACGTGTTGGGGGGTGGGGGGGGGGAAGAAACATGAAATAGTCTACATGTTTGACAACATGTCTAAATCTCCTAAACTGAACATTGTCGTACGTGACGCACGCTTATCGAATGAGTAAATTGGAACTCAGCAATATAATTATGTATGTGCTGCCCTGCGGTCTGGTTTGGACCAATGCAACCGTACGCCTTGGCTTAGGGGGGTGACCTTAACTCATTCAACTCCGACACGCCACGGCAAGACATGGATGGAGCGTGATAGTTCAAGGGTTGTGCCAGAATAGCTTGGCGCCCATAGGCGCCAAGCTATTCTGGCAAAACCCTTGAACTATCACGCTCAATCTGTTTCCAGAAATGTAATACGGTCTTCAGGGTGCAACTTTAAAATTTGCGGATTTCGGTCTTGGTGCGGAATGAGTTACTTCTGCTGCTTGGGGTTAGCTGGATGGTGTTAGTCCTGCGACTGAAAGGCTCAAGTTAGGCGCTAGCACACGTGTGTCTACTGATTCACTGTCAACCAGGCTACGACGTGCCACGAATGATGGGTTGACTGTGGTAGCTAGCTCACAGGTCGTGCCTGATTAGCGAGACATCGAGCAGCACTAGCCCTAACTGCCACGGTCGACTCATTGACCCATTCAGCCCTGACGCACTACAGCAGGAGATGCGTCGACCATGATAATTCAAGGGTAGTGCCAGATTAGCTTGGCGCATGTCGGCGCCAAGCTAATCTGCCACTGCCCTTGAATTATCATGGTCGATCCATCTCCTGCAACTGGTGCATAGTCATTAGATGACACCTCCAAAATTGGGAAATACGGCCGTCGGGCTGAATGAGTTAATCGTGAAATAGTCTTAATCCGTTGGCTGTTGTTGGTAGCAAATTCTGCCGAAGTGATTCCTAATTGAATAGCCTAGACAAAATGTGCTACCGACAGCCAACGGGTCAAAGTATTCAAAACCCGTTGGCTGTGGACGGGAAAGATCTATACAACAAAGAAATATGAATATTGAAAGAACGATCAACGTTTTGGATGCAGCAGAAAATGGTGGATATCATCATTTAGGATGCAACAGAAAATGGTGGATATCAACATTTAGGATGCAACAGAGAATGGCGGATATCAACATGTAGGATGCAACAGAGAATGGTAAATATTATAAACCGAGTGCTGACTGAAGCTAAAGATGCAAGTTGATTAAAGGAAATAAGTGAACTGACTTTGAGGCGAATGTATAAAAATGTGAGAAATCGCGGAGTGCGAGAGGCTGAGAACACACTGGAACACTTACCGGGCGTATCAACATTAATCCATCCGGATGATTGACAAGTGCAGGCTGCTGGCTCTTAAATCTACACGCACCTTTCCACACACAGATCAGCAGAAAGAGAAATCTCAGCGGCTGACCACGTCGGTTGATGAAAGTGAGGTTGGAGCAGGCTGATCACGTTACTTCCTTGTCTGTCTAGGTTGCCGCTGCACGCGCTGTCGCCTTGGAAATAATGCCAGACCGGTAACAAACACAAAGCTACCTTTTGTTTGTAATTCCACAGATCAAAATCTCCGGCAATGCGGCGGCGTCACTGTGGAAATCTTATTGTCGTCAGTGCCAGGCAGTCCGATGTCACGCTGTGACGGGCGGCACGTGCACAGTGCAATTGGTGCACAGACTGACGTTTGGTGCCCATGCGCTGCTGTCGTCTGCTGTGTGGAGTGAACACGACTCACATTGTCACCATAGGCGATTGATAAAGAATGACCGTATGGCACCCTGTAATGACAGTGCGGTTTCAGGGTTCAGTATTTTTTGACACAGGCAAATGACGTCAAAAGGTCTGATGGTGTTTCGCGACCATGCCCCACGTTCCTGGATTGTGCGACCATATGACCCGACCTGAGTGTATATAACTTGAGAATGTGGGTGAGGGCGGGACAATGTACATCACTCAGCATGTGGATCACTATGGTCTGATGACGGCTGTTTCCTTCACTGTCTTGTCACGTGCCTGCATTTCTTTGTTTGTACCTTACAACATCTACAGTATTGCAGTTCATTTGCCAGTGTGCATGCACGGTACATTTCACCCTTTTCATTCCGTACATAACCTGTAATTGTTTCCGTCATAGCTGTTGGACTTCGTGCTATTACAAAAAAAGCCAAAGTAAGCCAAACGCTTGTGTATGTTCTGTTGAGTCAACCCAACCGTCACGCCGGAATAAGTTGAAACAGGGATCATACGACAATGGAATACATACCTTCACCATGGGTGGTGATGATTTACGAGCCTCGACTTGCTTTTGGTACACAGTTCTGCACCCACCCACCCTCACACACACACCACCACCACTACCACCACCACCACCACAGCCATCCCCACCCCCACCCACCCACCCCCACCCCGACCCCCCCCCCCCCCCGCCCCTGTCAATTGGCAGAGCCTCGGAGCCAGAACTTGTGTGTCAGAAGCATGCCGGGCTCGTAAAGCACCACTCTCATGGTTTAACTCATTCGAGACGTGCCGCCTCCGGATACGCGGCTTATACTGCGTATCCGGAGGCGGCACGTCTAGAATGAGTTAACGTATACACGTTCGAACACCAGGCGGTCCGTGCCGCAGTGGTCAAAACGCCTGCCGCCAGTGCTAAAGGTACGAGGTTCGATACCGGGCTCCGGCGTCGGACTTTTCTCTTCTAGTAAGTGTGAGCGTTAAATCGGGGGCCGGTCGGGTGCTCTTTCTCCGGGTACTCCGGCTCTTCCTCCCCCTCCACTTTGTACCGGTTACAGCCACGTCATAATTTAAAGTACGAGAGATGAACATTTCCGAAACCTCGATAGCTGAGCTTGTCCCTTCGCACCACGTGACTGTCCTGTGTTCGTCTTGTGGGGAGCTGGGTGGCTCGGTGGGAGAGTGTTTGTCTCTCGACCGAAAAGGTCCAGGGTTTGAATCCAATTTGTCCAGACCCTATTTCGGTGCCCCTTCTTTGAAATCACCTTCGTGATGGACAAAAGACGTTAAGCTCTTAACGTTTAACGTTTTTTTGTGTTCGTCTTGTACTGTGTTTGGGGGAGATCGCTGGTAGAGCGTTCGACTATATTCCGAATGCGAGTGTTTCACGTGAGCGTGCGTGTTGGATTCAGTTCGCGGCGCTTCCAGTCGATAATGACCGGTATTATTATTATTATTATTATTATCATCACTATCATCATTATTGTTATTATTACTATTCTTCTTCTTCTTCTTATATTATTATTATTATTATTATTATTATTATTATTATGACACTTCACCGTTATTTGTTGTCACGAAAGCTCACAGCAAGAGACATAGATCCACATGAGCCCTGGCAACTGCGGAGGCCAATGTGGATCTATCACTCTTGCAGTTGAGATCGTGTTGAGATCGTGTTAACTTTTTCTCGTATATGAAGGGTTAAATAAGTATACAAATATTTGTTAGAACAGAATTTAAAACGCGTTCACTGACAACTGCGCGGGGTAAATGAAATCACAAACAAAGAAGAAAAAATAAACACGCTTTGCAAGGGAAAGCAATACAGTCAGCTTACACACACATTGTTGGACTGACTGGTCGCTCGGGTTTACCCTTTCATTGCCAACATTTAAAAAAAAATGGTGGGGGATGGAGGGGGAGGGGGTGTGTGGGTTGGGCTCATCATGAAGATCTATGCCTGTTGCAGCTGGATTGTAAGAAGTTTTTTTTTTTTTTTTTTCGTCAGTGAAGGTGCTAATCTCTCGTTAAAACTCGCATGTGTACGGCCTTGAAGTCATATTTTAGATTTGGGCACTCTCTTGCAGCACTGATGAGGGGGTGGGAATTGAGAGGTGAAAAGGGGAGAGGGAGGGTGTGTGTGGTTAAACATGTTTTAACCACTGACTACGGTAGAAAGCCGTATGTCCTAAAATCACAGATCACCATACACCTCAACTGCCCGAATAATTTTTTACAGAAAGTGTGTATGTGTGTTACAGTCGTCACCAAGACGTCTTTCATCCCATACAAGGGCTACTACTGAGCTTGGTGAGACACGGTGTGCCTGTGACCTCTGTAGCCAGGTCTTCAGTGTACACTGACTTGTGACATTCGCACTCGAGTGCCAGAAATAAAAGGTACCGTCTGAATAACGCTAACACACTGTTTCATGAGTTTCTGGTTCTGCGTATGGTGTGTGTGTGTGTGTGTGTGTGTGTGTGTGTGTGTGTGTGTGTGTGTGTGTGTGTGTGTGTGTGTGTTTCTGCGTGTGATGTGTGTCTGCCTGCTTGCGTGCAAATCTACGTGTGTGCTTGCGTGCCTGCGTGTGTGCATGTTTGCGTGTGAGCTGTTTTGATCACAGTTCCTCTCTTGTTCTCGTGATTTTCCACACCTCTTGCAGTTGGGTGTGTTCAGATTTCCTCGACAATGAACGGGTTAACATAGCAGAAACAGCTCTCTCTCTCTCTCTCTCTCTCTCTCTCTCTCTCTCTCTCTCTCTCTCTCTCTCTCTCTCTCTCTCTCTCTCTCTCTCTCTCTCTCGTGATTTTCAGTGTATTGATTTACTTTGCATTTTTACTCATTTTATATTTTTGTGCGTACGCGTTATGCGCGTACGTATGTCTGGAGTGCGTGTCCGAGAGCGTGTGTGTATATGTGTGCGTGTGTGTCTAAGTGCGTGCGTGTGCAAGTTTGTGTTTGTGTGTGTGTGTGTGTGAGCGTGCGTGTGCGTGCGTATGTGCGGGCGTGTGTGCGTGAGCGAGTGCATACATGCGTCAGTGTGTGGTATGTGTATGTTTACATGTCTATGTCATTTATGTAGTAGATGTAGCAACGGCAAGTTTGAAAACTGGTCCTGTTAGCAATAACTTCTACCGTTGGAAAATAAAGGTTCATTGTTCATTGTTCATTGTTCTCTCTCTCTCTCTCTCTCTCTCTCTCTCTCTCTCTCTCTCTCTCTCTCTCTCTCTCACACACACACACACACACACACACACACACACACACACACACACACACACACACGCACACGTACACACACATACACGCACGCACGCTCGCACGCACGCACGCACTCGCACGCACGTACACACGCACGAACACACACACACACACACAAACACAGGACACACACAAACACACACGCGCACACACACACACACGCGCACACACACACTCTCACACACACACCCCTCCCCCCTCCCACGCCTCTCCCCCCTCCCCCCCCCCCTCAACCGCCTCACACAAACACACAATATGCAGAACCAGAAACTCAAGAAACAGCATGTTAGCGTTATTCAGACGGTAACCTTTATTTCTAGCACTCGAGTGCGAATATCACAAGTCAGCGTACGAGTCCTGGTTACACATGTTACAGGCACTCAGTGTCTCGCCAAGCTCAGTAGTAGCCCTTGTATGGGATGTAAGACGTCTTGGTGACGACTGCAACACAAAACACATTATGTAACACAACAGTCAAGTTCTAAATGTGCTAGTCTGTGTCCTCTACGCGGCTGGTAGTTTTTGGCCTTTAATTTACGAAGATTTTACCGGGAGTAATGGGGTTATTGGTACGGACGGTTTACTGTATGAACTGGAACAATACTGACCTGTCTTGCCGTAACCTCCGTAGCCGCCGTAGCCTCCTTGCCCGCTCCAGCCGCCGTTGCCACCCCAGCCCCCAAAGCTGCCACCCCAGCCGCCACCAAACCCGTCGTAGCCAAAGGCAGACACGGCAGCCACCACGGCCAGGAGTAGGACAAGAACGACCTTCATCTTTTGTCTTGAAAGAAAGAAGACATTTAACCGTATGCTGTCGAGCGAAAGAAATGCGGCATCATTCATGTCACCGGAACCGCTGAAGCGTTTCCGATGACCCGAATGATTTTGCATTTCTTTTGCTCGTCAGTGTATACGTGTATACGTTTAAATGCACGTCTTTTATGAGCTCTTATGAAATACTGACAGCGTTGTATGAGTGGCTGAAGCTAAAGCGATCCGTTCCATGGCGGGCTCGATTTGATCAAAATGTGCCGATACAACGAGTTATCAGTGTTGTCATGCACAAGCTAAGATTTGTCTAGCCTTGATTTCGCCATTTGTATGGGTAGGTACACGTAACACAGGTTTTCTGCCGTACCTTTTGTGTAATGGAGGACCTCTTCTGGAATTCGACAGCCCAGAGTTTTCTGGAGAAAAGCGGAAAAGTATCATATTTTACGACATTCAAACTTAACCCATTCAGCCCTGACGCACTACAGCAGGAGATGGATCGACCATGATAATTCAAGGGCAGTGCCAGATTAGCTTGGCGCCTGTCGGCGCCAAGCTAATCTGGCACTGCCCTTGAATTATCATGGTCGATCCGTCTCCTGCAACAGGTACATAGTCATTAGATGACGCCTCCAAAATACTTGCGTCGGGCTGAATGAGTTAAATTAATAAGTAAAGTTACCTTTATAATGCGCATTATGTTAAAACATATAAAGAAATTGTATATAGAACGTAATGCGAATTATTAACCCATTATTGCCTAGAGTAGGTCCTTTTAGTCGCTGGCAAAGAAACGTAACCCATTCACGACTGACACGAGGAGACAAAAGAACACTTACCCGTTGAGCGAGTAGATGCTGTGTGGCTCCGGTGAAGACCGAGTGAGGAACAGCGAATCACGATGGCTTTTTATACACATGTTGCAGGCCAAGGAACCACTTTCGATGTTATAAATCATTCCATGACCTCAGTGTATTGACAAGACACTTTTTTTTTTTTAATGCGTTTTGTTGATTGACCGGCTTTTTGCCTGACAAGTATGGACATAATTTGGGACAAGAGATAAATGTCTTCTCGTCACCCCGCATCCGAGAGAGACTTAGGAGGATCTCTATGTCTGTTGCAGATGGTGTGAGTTCTTTGGTGGAGTGAGCACAGACTTGTTTATTTGGTGCTGATCTGTGATTATGAACTCATGGCCTGAAACTTCTGGGTTCAAGGTCAGTCCATTATGGTAATATTGTATTAACTCATTCAGCCCGACGGCCGTTTTCCCCACATTTTGGAGGCGTCATCTAACGACTATGCACCAGTTGCAGCAGATGGATCGACCATGATAACTCAAGGGTAGTGCCAGATTAGCTTGGCGCCTGTCCGCGCCAAGCTAATCTGACTCTATCCTTATTATCATGGTCGACCCATCTCCTGCTGTAGCGCGTCAGGGCTGAATGGGTTAATTTTTGAAACCCCTCCCCTGCCAGTGGGCGTAGGTTGTTGTTGACGTCTTTGGGAATTCAGACGCACAGAGCTCCCTCTGTCAAAGGAGTATCTGTGACATAGTAGTGTGTGTGTGTGGAGAAGGGGGTGGGGGGTGGGTGGATAGAGGCTGGCGGGAAGAGAGTAAAATGAAAATGGGGGAGGGAGAGCGGACGGACGTAGCAAAGTATTCCCTAACCACCTACCCCCCCCTCCCCTCCCCAAACAAAAAAAGCAAAAACAAAACAACAAACAAACAACAAACAAACAAAAAATACCAAAAAAAACATAAACAAACACAAACAAACAAAACAAAAACAAAAACACGACAACAACAAAAATCAGAGAATTTTGTGTATGAATATAGAAAAACTAACTTTGGAGGAATCATAACATTATAATTTCTGCATTGTTTTTGTGTCTAGGAAACAATGAGATGTTGATTTCCCTCCTTCCCCCCCCCCCCACCTTCCGGGGGGGGGGGGGGGGGGGAAGGAGGGAAATCAACATCCCGACTTACGATTTTTAGGTGTAAGATCCAAAACCTCAGACCAGCACACAATGGGCCATTGTGATTAATAGATGGATAACCACCAAACCCACACACCTCTCCGCTCCCTCAGTGCTGGACAAAATGCCCCAATCTGAACTATAATTTTACTGCTCAACAAAGTGCAAGTTTCAACTATGCGGCCGTCGCGGACCCGAGGTCCTTAGCAGGGGCGGATCAGTTACCTCGAAGGCGCTGAGGGGTGGGGTGGGGGGGGGGGGCAACGTTTTGTTTGGGACTTTCAGCCTGATACAAAGGGTCTCCTCGACGCTAGACTTTGCTTCCAGGGGTCGAAAAATCGAAAAGAGGGGGAAGGGGGCGGGGGGGGGGGGGGAGGAGGGGGGACAGAAAAGTAGGCGCATGCGTGTTAAGACTCTCACCATTCGCCAATATATCAAACAACGGCGGGTGGGTGGGTGTGGAGGGTTGGGGGGGAAGGGGGAGGGGGGCCGGAACCCCTGAAACTCCCATCCCAATTCCGCCCCTGGATAGCCTCCAGCCCAGACGCCGAAAGCACTCCAGCCACCCTAGCCGCCGCGACCATACCAGTCGCCACCCTAGCCGCAGCAACCAGAGCCAGAGGCAGAGACGGAAGCCACCATGGCCAGGAGTAGAACGAGAGCGAGCTTAACCCATTCAGCCCTGACGCACTACAGCAGGAGATGGGTCGACCATGATAATTCAAGGGTAGTGCCTGTCGGCGCCAAGCTAATCTGGCACAGCCCTTGAATTATCATGGTCGATCCATCACCTGCAACAGGTGCATAGTCATTAGATGACGCCTCCAAAATTTGGGAAATTCGTGCGTCGGGCTGAATGAGTTAACCGTGCACCGGTAAGTGAATACAATAATCACAATAGGGAAAATAAAGAATGTCTTGTGTAGCTTTAACTCCTTCTACCCCAGACACACCACAGCAAGATAAGGATCGACCATGATAGTTCAAGGGTGATGCCAGAATAGCTTGGCGCCTATGGGCGCCAAGCTATTCTGGCTTCACCCTTGAACTATCATGGTCGATCTGTGTCCTGCACTGCAATGCAGTCTTCAGAGGACATGGTCAAAATTTGCGATTTCGGAGTTGGGGTAGAATGAGATTTATACGATACGCCAGAATCTACCTCTTCCATGCAGACAGGGAGGAGCTATCTTGTAATTAGCAGGAGCGAATTGACCCCATGTACTGCTGAAGGAGAAGTTATCCAACACATTCAACCACAAGAGACGTGGGTTCCGTATGAGCCAGCGCGGTTGCGGAGGCTTAGAAAGGTCTGTGTCTTTTGCTGATACCTGTAACTTGAACGTCTGCCGCCTTTTAGCCTTGAATTAACCATTTGGCTGTTGGTAGCAGTTTTAGTAGCGACGATTTCTACAGGAACCATCGCGACAAAAATCGCTACCGACATCAAATGATTAACGAAAGATTAAAAAAAAAACACAATCTGCGACCCAAGGCAGGGAAAGGTTAACGTATGCAGCGTTAACCCATTTAGCCCCGACGCATTACAGCGGGATCGACCGTGATAATTCAAGGGTAGTGCGAGATTAGCTTGGCTCCATCAGGCGCCAAGCTAATCTGGCACTACCTTAGAGTTATCATAGTCGATTCATCTCCTGCGACTGATACGTAGTCGTTAGGCCACACCTTACAAATTTGGGCATGCGGCCTCGGGGCTAAATGAATTAATTCACGCGAGACGTGCCGGATGTTTTCCGCTTATAAACGAAAAAATCATCCCAGGACCGCAATGTATTGACAAGGCCGCAGATCGAGATACATAAAAGAGACGTTTGTTAAAGGCCCTAAACGCTCCCTGAGCATTCTCAACATCGCGTAAAACTGTTTGACGAATATCAACACCTAATACATATAAAGTGTGTTGTAATATAAGTTAATGGTAGCAGGGTTTGCTACACGGACCCTTGTAGGCCTGAGGGATGTCAAAGGAACTAGTGTACCCCGAAGGCCAAAGGCCTTCGGGGTACATTGGTTCCTTTGACCTCCCTCAGGCCTACAAGGGTCTGTGCAGCAAACCCCCGCTACCAATAACGTATTTGTTTTCAGTCCTCCTTTATCTTTGTAAAAGAAAACAAGCTGAAATCTTCTAACCTGGATCATACCAGACATGAATGACGTCAAAACAATATGCATGTATACATAATAGACTTATGACTTAATATAAGATATTTCATGACGTTACTCTCTGCTTTGTTTCCAACAACACTAAGTAACTTTGTTCTTCGGAACGGTTTGGTGCTCTTTTATGGACTAAAACTGGCATCCAAGACACTTCACAAAGAGGGCTACAAGAAGTCTACCCTCAGTCGCTACAATTTTTTTTTGATCGAGGTCACGTGATACGGTTTGCGTTAAAGGGGTTGGTCGTGTGACGTTGGAATAAAAATAATGGCTCCTAGCAAATGGCCATGGCTGTTATTTCGTTTATGAATGCGTGATTACATAACTTTGTGTCCGCTTGTAACGAACGCCTTTGGGGCAGGTTTCGGTCGGACGATGGTGTGACGTCATTAGCAGTTGGACCGAATGTACACATGCGAATAATGTAGAGATAAGCATTGTTCACGAGCGGTAATGTACAGATAAGCCATGTTCACGTGCGGTAATGTAGGTGAGCGATGTTCACGTGTCACGTGTGGGAGTGACAGTGTGGTATCGGGAATAATTGGCGGTTAGAGATGCTATACCAGTCGAGTCGAGCGGTCGTTTTCGCTAGGGCTCTGAGGAAGAATTCTGGCTAGAGAATTCGATAGCTGTATAGTTAATACAGCGGGGCCGGTACGGAGCGAACACCCCTGGTGTAGGGCCGATGAAGCTGTCCTGAAGGCATCACGTACGTGACCAGGTGCGGACATCAAGCCTTCATCTCTCCTTCGTCCTACCATCACTGGTGCTACGAGCAGCAACGGTAGCGAAGTTAGCCACAGATTCGTGCTACAGGACCACATGCAGTGTTCCGTCAGTGTAGCTATTGTCGCCTAGCGCCGTTAATTTCACGCCTAGGAATGTTCTAAATCTGTGAGTAGTCATTGAATAGTAATAGTCAGTTCGGGAATCTCCGTCAAGTCGTCAATGTGATATTGACTGTGTCGACACTAGTATAAAGAGGAGTCGAGTGACGTCTCTCGAGAGAGACAACGACCTCTACGGTAGCGAGTGAATGTGTGAGCGCTGAAGTTGTGAATAACCTATATGCCACTTGTTAGTTATTTGTGCAGATTGGTTTATATGATGTGAATTGTTATTGGTGTAGATTGGTTTATATGATATGAATTGTGTGGTTTAATGTATGTTATGAGTGTATGAGAATTAGTTAAACAGAGGGCAAAGAGAGATAACTGTGTGGCCTTTGTCCTTGTTTGTAAGCGCGTGTGTGGTGGATGAAAGAGTCTAGTAAACAGAGATAGAACACCCACCTTTATACAGATTGGCAGAAAGCCCACGCACACACTCATTCCATAAACGTTTATATGTAACAGTTTAGTTCAGTAGTACACTAAAAACACCGTCGTTACACCGCTTTACCTCTGAAGCGTATGTGCCGCTCAATTCCACCAAGCGTCAGCGCCGACGTAAAAGCTATTTATAGTTCCAACTCTAGGTTCTAGAGCAAAACATAAAGTAGCTGGAGATCTGATATAACGGCCTTTTGCGGGTCGATATCACAGCCAGGTGTCTTGGTTAATCTGTCTGTGAGTGAGACATGCAGTTATGCCCGGAACTCAACGTTAACAGGTTTGTGCGGTCACAAGGCACGCATTGTGAGTTTAACCGACCGACTTACTACCTGATGAGTCTAGACTGTGACCTACGTTTGGAGAAGAGGCAAAGGTCGTCACATGACCCACAAGTATGACGAAGCTCTTGCAGTTCTCGGCGTCCTTGTGTCTTGCGCAAGAGACGTAGAGCCTCATGAGCCCCCACACCTGCGTGGGCTCATGAGGATCTGTGCCTCTTGCGGGCCGCACTTTGTAGTCATGCTTCTTGGACGGATGGGGTTCCTTACTGTTGAATTAAGCCGTTCAGTGCCGAAAAGATTTGAACTCCATCCAACTGCAAGAGGTCGCGGGGGCTCATGAGGATCTATGCGGCCTCTTGCTGACACCCCTTTGAATCCATGTTCCTCTTGACATCTAGGATTTTAGTGTAGAGTTTCTCAGGGTGTTGAATTAACGAAGATTGCAGAAGTTTGAGTCAAATCAGTGACACTGAACTGGTTAACAAAAAAGGGAAAAGGTCTTGTATATTTCAGCTTTTGATTCTGGACCTCGTGCACGCGCGTTATCAGTTACCTCCCGACAAGGGGCGTGGTTCCGATGATTTGTGTGGGTCCTTCAACACCAGACGACGCCCATAGGTCAAACCTTGCTTCACACTTCCTGAAAAATCGAAAAAGCGAATGGAAGGGGAGGGGGGCGAGGGGGGAGGGAGCATTTGTAAATTTCGGCCACCAGCCGAAATTTACAAAATCAAAACGCGGGGTGGAAGGGAGCAGGTGGGGCAGGAGTGACATCGGAGGGGAAGACCATGGGGGTGGGGGTGGGGGGTGGGGGGTGGGGAGAGGGTGGGGGGCGGGTGTGGGGTGGAGGGGTGGGGGAAATTTGCACTTTTTCTTGGCAGTGATTACAGTTGGGTTGTTGATGGATGACAATATTAAAGATTAAATGATAGCATTACAAATATGTGCTGTTCTGTGATTTTGGACATGTCTGTGTACACAAAAGTGTGTGTGTGTGTGTGTTTGTGTGTGTGTGTGTGTTTGTGTGTGTGTGTGTGTGTGCGTGCGTGCATGTGTGTTTGTGTGTATATTTGTGTTTGTGTGTGCGAGCGCGCGTGTGTGTGTGTGTGTGTGTGTGTGTGTGTGTGTGTGTGTGTATGTGTGTGCTTGTGTGTGTGTGTGTGTGTGTATGTGTGTGTATGTGTGTGCTTGTGTGTGTGTGTGTGTGTGTGTGTGTCTGAGTGTATGCTTGTCGATTCTTTGATTTTGGACTAAGTCATGGCCTAGCTTCCAAACTACAAAAAGCTACCCAATGCGCAAAAGGCATCGGGTCCGACATCAGCCGCCGTTGGCCCGCGCACAGTCGTGCGCGGGTTTAACGGCGGCCGACGTCGACCCGATGACCTTGTGGGCATTGGGTAGTATACACTCATCAAATAAAATGTAGAGGAGAGGCTCCGTTAGTGGAACGGCTGTCTATATTTGAACGCGACGAATGGTAGAGGTGATTTGTGTGTTTGAAAGTCGACGAAGCTATTGCAACGATCTAATGAAAACATGACAACTTCACCGGATCCAAAAGAAGATAATCAATTTTGAATTTTTTTTTTCATAACCTGCAACGAACGTTGTGTTCAAGAAAAAATAGTTACACGGTAAGTCCATTTATCCGAAAATGCAACTGATGTGTGTAAAGAACTTTCACGCAGTGACAACGTAAACGGATGCTTAACCCGTTCAGCGCAGAGAATATTTTGAACAAAACCCAAATGCAAGAAATATAATATCCTCATGCATCCTCGCAGTTGCGGGGGCTCATGAGGATCTATGCCTCCTGCTGACACCACTCTGAATTCACTTTCCAGGGATAATTATCGAGTTTTATGGCCTTGAATTAAGGACAATTGCAGAAAGACAGTCTGCGCCAGCTGGCACTGCGAGTTAAACCAAATACTTTTGTCACTTTGTGTCGTAACGTGTGTTTTTTTTTTTTTAATTAGCATTTACTAAGTTGTAACAAACTCGTCTACATAAGTGTTGTATAGAGCATTTCAAAACAGAAGCCAAATCTGTAGGGGACATAAAACTTGTCTCAGATGCTATTAAATTTTCATTTACTCTTAAAGTACCATTACCCATAAATCTTAAGACACATTTCAGCACCATTTGTGTTTGTTATGCCTTGTCGATACACCAAATGAACTTTAACAGCAGTTTGGACACGCAGCAAAAGCACACGCGTAATCGCACTTATCTATTCTCTACTGCCAGTCTATTTAGCTGTTCTTTGCACTGACAACGTTGTATATCTAGAATGGACGACGTGTGCTGAATTGGATTGTCCTGGGTCTAAATGAACTGTTACGTGGTGAAGGTCGTAGTCGTAGTATGATAAACACACCAGGCGCACGCACGTAAGGTTCTTTTAAATAAACTTCATTCAGCTGCAAACCGTCACACGTGGCTTAAGGATGTAGACAATACTGGTGTAACAGTTCCAACAATATTTTAATTCAGCGATGCGATCTCCACACAATGCAGTTTCAAATGCACCAACACTGATACAAAGTCTTTTCTGCAAATGTCCACACTGCCGAAACAAAGTCTCTCTACAACGTACACCACACTGTTAGGCTGTTTCTCGCACAATGTACACCCTATACGGGCCACGTACCTATGATAACTGTGTGTCTCTACAACTGACAAATGCAAGACAATGTATAAACGTGCTTTCCTAACGCTCTCTTTATATATACTACCAATTTCTAGAATCATCTACGAAAATCATACAACGCAACCAATCAGAACGAAACACGCAACCAAAACTCATAAATAAGAATTTTCTGGAATCACTAAAATAGGCTACAAAAACTCGGCTGCTCATTTCAGCTCTAAATCCTAATGTATAATGAATTCACATAAAAGTATGGTAGCCCTATCACGATCTTGCATATCCGCTCTAGAAGATTCTTGACCCTCCACAAAACAAAACAAAAAGCTGCTCAGTTCACGCGCACGGAAAAACAAAATGTTGCGAACTGTCGCCAACTACCCGACGTCACACATACGAGGTCACAAGACAGTGCGACCTTTCTAGAACGTTCTGGACTAAACTTAGCGTATCATAACGAAGTGAATTCCGCTCTGCGCGACCGAAAGAGAATGTTACTTAAAAAGATACGTGAATCATAACCATGATAGCTCAAATAAATATCGGATCGTTTCCTACGATTAACACATGTATGCTCTCACAGGACAACACAACCACAATCGTAACACGAACCATAGCGAGACCTGTATGTAGCGTTTCATTCCCATCTGTAACAGAAGTGCAACCTTTGAACAGTTACGGCGGTAGCGGGCCTTTAAACTACAAAATAATTGTGAAAACTTCACAATCTTCTATTCTGACACCATCCCTATCAGATTTGACCAACATCAGTTGCATGTACATGCATTTTTTCAGGCAAAATTCGGTCTGTTCGCAACACCTCTTTTATGTCTCGTGATCTATGACCTTGCCAATACATTGCGGCCACGGGATGATTTTATAACATCGAAAGTGGTTCCTTGGCCTGCAACATGTGTATAAAAAGCCATCGTGGTTCGCTGTTCCTCACTCGGTCCTCACCGGAGCCACACAGCATCTACTCGTTCAACGGGTTAGTGTTCTTCTCTCTCCTCTTGTATTGTCAGAGGAGAATGGGTTACGTTTCCCTGCCGTTGATTAAATGGAACTGCTCCAGCCTATTAAGGGTTAACTCATTCAGGCCCTCGCCCGTTTTTCCCAAATTTTGGAGTCATCATCAAACGACTATGCACAGTTGCAGGAGACTATCGACCATGATAATTCAAGGGTCGTGCCAGATTAGCTTGGCGCCACAGGCGCCAAGCTAATCTGGCACAACCCTTGAATTATCATGGCCGATCTATCTTCTGCTATAGTGCGTCGGGGCTGAATGAGTTAATAGTTTGCAATATTATTCGTTATAGTGTTCTTAATTTGCCTTAAAATAACGCGGAAGGGCTAACATACTTTAATAAGTTTGAAAGTCATAAAATGGATGACTTTCAGCTTTTCGTCTTTGTAAGCGGCGCTCTTCCGTTACACACCAGGGTGGCCTACCCATATTGTGAAATTAAGGCTAGAGAAATCTTAGTTTATGCACGACAACACTGATAACCCGTTGTCAAAATAGAACAACAATCAAATAATTATAGAGATCAGTATACTTATCTTTATTATCGCAGAAGGAATGTGGCCACATTCCTTCTGCGATAATAAGACAATTAATAATAAATAATAAATCAGAGCATTAAATAGGCGCTTTACCCAATTGAATATCGGCTCAAAGCGCCGCCGCGAACTGAACCCAACAAGCACGCTCACGTGAATCATGCGCATTCACTCAAACACTGTACATAAACACAGAACATTCACGTGGTGCTAAGGGCAAGCTCAAGCGAGCTACTGAAGTTTTGGAAATTCAAATCATTTTATGCTTGAAATTTGATAAGTGGGCTGTAATTGATACCAAAGTCGTGGGGGAGGAAGAACCGGAGTACCCGGAGAAAGAACCCCCGGCGGTCCGCCCGAATTAATGGTGACACTTACTAGAGGAGAAAAGTCCAACGATTAACCGTATAATTCGTGAAATTAATCCCAAAAATGTGAATATAGTATATATATATAATTATCACTCAAAAAGTTCTAGAGGTACAATGCTGGTTAACAAACTCATTCAATATCTCCCTTTTATCTAGCTATACGCAAAATATCTAGTAAAAATAAGAAAATTTACGGACGCCAGTGAGGATCAACCGATTTTTGTGAAACGGCCATTTTTTCGCCAATGAGCATCTTAATCAAAAAGTTTTTAAAAAAAGGTCCCGAGATAATTCATTTAGGGACAATATCCTAAAATTCCAAGTTTGTCCATCCTCAAACGTGGGCTCTAGCGACTGATCTCTATATTTGTTTGTTTGTCCATTTTGAAAAAGGATATTTACCCGAAATATTATTAAATTGCCTTGTAACTGTCCTTTCTAAGCGTGTTTCTTTTTCCGTTGGTTCTTCTATGCATTTTACGCTCTTGGCAGTCACCTTTTTGGTCTGAATTGTTTATTGATAACCCCCGCTGGTTGTATCCGCACATTTATCAAATCGAGCCCCTTAGGGAGCGGGGTGCTTTAAGTTCTTCAATGCTAGCATTGTATTTTATAAACCTTTAATCCCTTCACTGCGAAAAATAAATGTGACCACGATCCAACTGCAAGTGGCATAGATCCTCATGAGCCCACGCGAATGCGGGGGCTCATGAGGATCTATGTCTCTTGCCGAGACCAGTTTGTAGCCATGTTCCTTGGACTGTGTTGGCTTTTTGTGGTTAAATAAACCAAGATTTCAGAAACAAGAATGTACGCACATTTCTTTTTTTCTTTCTTTCTATATTTCTTTCTTTCTTCACTTACAGATACATGATGAAGGTCGCTCTTGTTCTACTCCTGGCCGTGGTGAATGCCGAGTCTGCCTTTTGGCTACGGCGGGGATGATGGCGGTTGGGGTGGCGGATTTGGAGGCTTGGGTGGCAACGGCGGCTCGGGTGGTTTCGGCGGCGGCACGGGTGGCCACGGAGGCTATGGCGGCTACGGAGATTATGGCAGGTCAGTATATGTTCCAGTCCATACATACAGTAAACCGCCCGAATCCTTAACACATCCTGCTCCAGGACCGAAATCCGCAAATTTTGAAGTTGCCCCTCTGAAGACTGTATTCCACTTCTGGAAAGAGATCGAGCGTGATAGTTCAAGGGTTGTTCCAGAATAGCTTGGCGCCTATGGGTGCCAAGCTATTATGGCACAACCCTTGAACTATCACGCTCGATCCATGTCTTGCCGTGGCGTGTCGGAGATAATCCCTCCACTGTCGGAGTACGAAGATTGTCATTTTTTAAATTTATTGTAAATTCAGTGCCGAACGCCACTGACCAACCTTCAAAAGAACACAGATACAAAGTGGCTTCAGTTGCAGGATTTCATGAGGATATATCTGGACAGATGGATCGTGTCCTGTTTGTCTCGGTAATGAAGAGGTTAAAAGTCTGACAAATGTTTAGGAAGCTGAAGTAAAAAAAAAAATAATAATAATAAATAAATAAATAAAAAATAAAACACGCTCATTGACAAAGGGCAAAACAAATTACAAAAAAAAAAAAAAGAAAGAAACTCGCTTTGGAAGGACACTCACACAACAGTCGCCGTCTATACACATAGTTGGACTAGTGGTTCGGTGTTTCACTTCTTCACTGCCGAAAAAAAAAAAAGAACGACACCCGACTGCAAGAGGTATAGATCCTCATGAGCCCCCGCAATTGCGGGGGCTCATGAGGATCTATACCTCTTGCTGACACCACCTTGCATTCAGGTTCCTTTGACGCCGGGGATCTTCCACGCTGAATTTACAATAATTTGAAAAAGAGAAACTGACAGGGTAAGGGTTAACGACAAAAGAGGTGAACTGAATAGATGGAAGAAAACAGTGCTTGTAATCAGTGTGGGCCACTGATTGCTGGTCTGCGATTTTGAACCATATAGCTGAAAGTCGTAAGTCTAAAATCATACGTTAGCACACAGCTCAACAGTCGGAAAATACATTACAGAAAGTTGTGTGTAGTTGTGTAGAAGTCTCCGCACTGCGGATAATGTCATCTCTTCGTCAATACTTCACTTCTTTCGTATAAATCACAGACTAGCACATTTATAAATTGACACAGTTATGTAATGTGCGTGTTGTGTTGCAGTCGTCACCAAGACTTACATTCCATACAAGGGCTACTACTGAGCTTGGTGAGACACTGTGTGCCTGTAACCTCAGTAGCCAGGATTTCAGTGTACGCTGACTTGTGACATATCGAACTCGAGTGCCAGAAATAAAGGGCACCGTCTGAATAAGGCTAACACGCTTTTAAATGAGTTTTTGGATCTGTGTGCGTGTGTGTGCGTGCGTGCGTGCGTGCGTGCGTGCGTGCGTGCGTGCGTGCGTGCGAGCGAGCGAGCGAGTTGTTTCTGCTATGTTAACCGTTCAGTGCCGAGAAAATCTGAACACACCCAACTGCAAGAGCTATAGATCCTCATGAGCCCCCGCAGTTGCGGGGGCTTATGAGGATCTATGCCTCTTGCTGACACCACTTTTAATCCATGTTCTTGGGACAGCCAGGGCTTGTTGATGTTGAATTGACGAAAACTGAAGAAACGCTTTTTCCTTCAAAGGGCATTGAACGGGTGTAACACTATTAAACCGGTTTTACTCACCGGCTCACGTATCGGTTATTGACTATTGACTCATACAGTTTATTTTATTTCCAAAAAAAACTGATGACACGTACTAGACTGAGGCATTGAACCCTACAACAGCCATTTACTCCCGTTTTCTGTTCAGTCACTAAGCTCGTGTGACAGTCCAAGGGAAAAGACTCGCGTTGGAAACATTTTCTAATCGATAGTTCCCCTTTTCCTACCAATCGTCCAACAGTTAACTGCACACGATTTGTTAGTCCTTTTAACTCCCAAAAGTAAATAGCTTCTGTTCTAAAGAATGGAATCTAATTACTTCTAGGAGTTAATGGTATAAATCATTGTTTATTATAAACCATGATTACTCTCAATAAAACTCATTTTGAAACCAATGTATACCGGGTGATCCTCTTGAAAGACCATTATGTTACAGAGTGTGTGTTTAGTGTTGCAGTCATCGCCATGTGTAACGAACGCCTTTGGGGCAGTTTTCGGTCGGACGATGGTGTGACGTCATTAGCAGTTGGACCGAATGTACACATGCGAATAATGTAGAGATAAGCATTGTTCACGAGCGGTAATGTACAGATAAGCCATGTTTACGTGCGGTAATGTAGGTGAGCGATGTTCACGTGTCACGTGTGGGAGTGACAGTGTGGGTTTGGGAATAATTACCAGTTAGAGATGCTATACCAGTCGAGCCGAGCGGTCGTTTTCGCTAGGGCTCCGAGGAAGAATTCTGTCTAGAGAATTCGATAGCTGTATATTAAATACAGGTATTTATTCTTTTATTACCGGTATTTATAATCTGTAACGCTATTCAGATGAAAAAGAAAGTATTGTTTTATGAATTATTATTAGAGTGCAGAAGAGCCATGTTTGAAGGAAATGCGATGGCTCGTGTCAATACTTGTTTAGTCATGTAATTATGTGATATAGTTTATAACCAGGATGTCATGTTGTATTCATTCATGTGTGGTTTAATGTATGTTATGATCTACCTTTTTCTTCTAAGCAGATAGTTGTTCGAGAGATTCAAACCATGCTTGACCTAGGTGTCATAGAGAAATATAAATCTGCGTATTCATCAGCCGTTGTCCTGGTTCAGAAAAAGGATGGTGCTTGTCGGTTTTGCATTGACTATAGAGCTCTCAACAAGATAACTGTTTTCGATGCTGAGCCCATTCCCAATGTGGACGAGTTGTTCACAAGGCTAGCGGACAGTACGTTCTTCACACGTATTGATCTTTCTAAAGGTTACTGGCAGATTGTTGTCAACCCGGTGGATCGTCACAAGACGGCGTTCGCAACGCACATGGGTTTATATCAATGGATCAGGATGCCTTTTGGTCTGGTTTCTGCCCCTGCAGTGTTTGCTCGTATGATGCGAATGCTTGAACTTCCTGAGGCGTACTCAATGAATTTCTTCGATGATATTTTGATCCATAGCACTACTTTTCAAGATCATCTGGTGCACGTTAGAGATGTCCTAACCAAGTTGCTCCACTACAACTTGACTGCCAGTCCGGTTAAGATCTCGTCTGGTTACAGGAGTCTTGAGTTTCTTGGACATGTGGTGGGAGAAGGGATGCTGCGTCCAGAGCAGAAAAAAATCGAGAAAATTTTGGCTATCCCGACCCCAACCACTAGAAAGCAAGTCCGTTCGTTGTTGGGGCTGTTGAGCTTTTATAGACGCTATGTCCCGGCATTCGCAACCATCACGGCTCCCATTACTGATCTCACAAAGGAGACGAAAGCACGCACGATTGCATGGACACCTGCTTGTGAGGAAGCGTTGATTAGGATCAGACACATTTTTTCCTCTGCGCCTGTTCTTCAGTTGCCTAGGCTTGATCAACCTTTCATTTTACGCACAGATGCTAGTTCTACTGGCTTGGGTGCTGTGCTGCTTCAGGAGTTGGGGGGGAACTCTTCACCCCGTGTCATTTGCGAGCAGAAAGTTGCTCGACAGAGAGACCCGCTACAGTACAATCGAAAGGGAGTGTTTAGCTATTGTTTGGGCCATTTCGAAATTTTCCAAATTTCTTTGGGGGGGTCGATTTCATTCTCCAGACTGACCACAGACCGCTGACGTACTTGCATACAAGTCGCTTTAAGAATTCTCGCATCATGCGTTGGTCCTTGTCCTTACAAGAGTTTAGATTCAATCTCGAACCACTTCCAGGTACACAGAATGTGTTCGCGGATCTGTTGTCACGCGCTGATCGTGATCAGTCGGTTCCATAGGTCAAGGGTTAATAGTCGTTACTGTATTTTCACATTGTCTACGAACTTGTAAAAAAGACCCTCGGTCGGTTCTTTTTTTCGTTGAGAGGGGGGTAGTGTAACGAACGCCTTTGGGGCAGTTTTCGGTCGGACGATGGTGTGACGTCATTAGCAGTTGGACCGAATGTACACATGCGAATAATGTAGAGATAAGCATTGTTCACGAGCGGTAATGTACAGATAAGCCATGTTCACGTGCGGTAATGTAGGTGAGCGATGTTCACGTGTCACGTGTGGGAGTGACAGTGTGGGTTTGGGAATAATTACCAGTTAGAGATGCTATACCAGTCGAGCCGAGCGGTCGTTTTCGCTAGGGCTCCGAGGAAGAATTCTGTCTAGAGAATTCGATAGCTGTATATTGAATACAGGTATTTATTCTTTTATTACCGGTATTTATAATCTGTAACGCTATTCAGATGAAAAAGAAAGTATTGTTTTATGAATTATTATTAGAGTGCAGAAGAGCCATGTTTGAAGGAAATGCGATGGCTCGTGTCAATACTTGTTTAGTCATGTAATTATGTGATATAGTTTATAACCAGGATGTCATGTTGTATTCATTCATATGTGAAGATGTGGAACTGAAATAGGAATAGAATTCAGTATATATTTAGTGATCTAATGATGAAATGTGCAGTAATATGTTACGAATTGAAGGTGAGCTGTGATTGTAATATTTGGCTCATAATTCATTGGGTGTAGGTACGTAAAATGTGTGTAAAGTGTAAAGTGGCTATAGGAATTGTGTGCACTGTTAAAGTGGCTATAGGAATTGTGTGCACTGTGTTAAAGTGGCTATAGGAATTGTGTGCACTGTTAAAGTGGCTATAGGAATTGTGTGCACTGTGTTAAAGTGGCTATAGGAATTGTCATAAGAATTATGACAATAGTGATTGTAGTATGGTGGCATAAAGAAGACATTTTT
Organism: Semisulcospira habei; assembly: GCA_036245525.1. Classification (NCBI taxonomy): domain Eukaryota; kingdom Metazoa; phylum Mollusca; class Gastropoda; family Semisulcospiridae; genus Semisulcospira; species Semisulcospira habei. Next base: position 26,887,353 of record BTPG01000006.1, read on the forward strand.
CAGAGGAAATGATCTAGAGCGCTCTGAAGTATAATAATGTGTCGAAGACACATTCAGACTTTTAGGTATAAGAGCGAACATTTATGAGTGTATAAATGTTGTGTACAGCGGGACCGGTACGGAGCGGAAACCCCTGGTGTATGGCTGATGAAGCTGTCCTGAGCATCACGTACGTGACCGGAATGCGGACATCATCGAGCCTTCATCTCTCCTTCGTCCTACCATCACTGGTGCTACGAGCAGCAACGGTAGCGAAGTAAGCCACAGATTCGTGCTACAGGACCACATGCAGTGTTCCGTCAGTGTAGCTATTGTCGCCTAGCGCCGTAATTTCACGCCTAGGAATGTTCTAAATCTGTGAGTAGTCATTGAATAGTAATATTCAGTTCAGGAATCTCCGTCAAGTCGTCAATGTGATATTGACTGTGTCGACACTAGTATAAAGAGGAGTCGAGTGACGTCTCTCGAGAGAGACAACGACCTCTACGGTAGCGAGTGAATGTGTGAGCGCTGAAGCTGTGAATAACCTGTATGCCACTTGTTAGTTATTTGTGCACATTGGTTTATATGATGTGGATTGTTATTTTGTGTAGATTGGTTGATATGATGTGAATTGTGTGGTTTAATGTATGTTATGAGTGCTTGTTAATAGTTAAAGAGGGCAAAGAAATATAACTGTGTGGCCTTTGTCCTTCGTTTGTAAGCGCGTGTGTGGTGGATGAAAGAGTATAGTGAACAGAGATAGTGCACCCACCTTTATACTGATTATCACAACAAACCCACGCACACACTCATTCCATTAGAATAAACGTTTATATATGTAATTTAATTCAGTAGCGAAAACACCGTCGTTACACCATGACAATCTTTCCTTTCAAGAACTACGATTAAGCTTGTTGACAATGACAATGATTCTTAATTTACAACACCCTAACACACACCACACACACACACACCACACACACACACACACACACACACACACACACACACACACACGCACACGCACCATGCATGAAACAGCGTGTGTGCGTTATTCAGACGGTAACCTTTATTTCTGGCACTGGAATGCGATTGTCACAAGTGAGCGAACGACTCCTGGTTACACAGGTTACAGGCACACAGTGTCTCATCATGCTCAGTAGCAGTTCAGTCTTGTATGGGATGAAGGACGTGTTGGTGACGACTGCAACACAAAACACAAATCATGCACCATATCTGTTAATTAATAAATGTGACGGTCTCTGATTTTAGACGTGAGCAGGAAATTATTGCTGAGAATGCCAGGGCGCAAAGGCCCTCGGGCCGACATCGGCCACCGTTGGCCCGCGCACGGCCCTGCGCGGGCCAAATGTCGGCCCGGTGGCCTATTGCGCATGACTTTATCCGCAGCGCAGAGACTGCAACGCAAATACACTCTTTCTGTAATGTATGTTCGGACAGTTGAAGTGTGTGATGACCTGTGATTTAGACCTTAGGGCTTTGAGCTGTGAGTTAAAAGTCGTAGACCAGCACACACTGGGCCATAGTGATTACAAGTACTGTTTCCTTCCATATAGTCTGTTCTTTCAATTCTAGTGGAGGCGGACAATGTTTTGCCACGTCGTTGTACATTCAACGTCCAAGATCTTTAAACGTTAACTCATTCTACCCCAGACACACCACAGGAAGATAAGGATCGACCATGATAGTTCAAGGGTGATGCCAGAATAGCTTGGCGCCTATGGGCGCCAAGCTATTCTGGCATCACCCTTGAACTATCATGGTCGATCTGTGTCCTGCACTGCAATGCAGTCTTGAGAGGACAGGGGCAAAATTTAAGGATTTCGGTGTTGGGGTAGAATGAGTTAAAGAAACATGGACACAAAGTGGTTGCAGCAAGAGGTATAGATCTTCATGACCCCCGCAATTGCGGGGGTCAAGAGGATCTATATCTCTTGCAGTCTGGCTGTGTTACTTTTTTGTGTTTTTTTGCAGAGAAGGTGTCAAACACCGTGGCTTTATTCCTCCAACGTGTATAGAAGGCGACTGTGGTGTGCTTTTCCTTCCAGTGCGTGTTTCTTTCCATGTTGGTGATTTCCTTCGCTCTTTGTCAGTGAGCGTGTTTTAGACTTCAGCTCTCTAGAGTAATAGTCAAACTTCTAACCCCTTCACTGCCGAGACACACGATCCAGTTGCAAGGGATGTAGATCCACATGAGCCCCCGCAGTCGCGGGGACTCATGTGGATCTACATCCCTTGCTGTAAACACTTTGTCTCCATGTTCCTTTCATCGCTGAAGATCTGCCGAGTAGAAGTTACATTATTATTTTTTTTTTAATCTGCGTCCACTGAAAGTAAAGTGGTTAATGGTAAGGCAGTGCGATGGTTTGTTGTAAGGACTGGAACAATACTAACTTGTCTTGCCGTAGTCTCCGTGGCCGCCACCCCAGCCCCCGAAACCACCCTACCCGCCGTAACCACCCCCGGCGCCACCGCACCAGCCGCCGAAGCCACCCCAGCCACCCCAAGTGTCATGTCCACCATAACCACCATAGCATAGCCATCGGCAGAGACGGCAGCCACCAGGGTCAAAAGAACAAGAGAGAGCTGGCTTCATCTTGTACCTGTGAATAAAGGAATAAATAAATCAATAAATAAATAAATCAATAAATAAATATGAAGTAGAGTGGACTGTATTTCTACAATCTATGTTAATTTATGACCGAAGGCACATGAAGATCTATGTCTTTTGCAGTTGGATCATGTTGACCTTTTCATTTTTCGGCAATGAAGGGCTTAATGGAATGTAGTTTCTGAGAATGCTGATCTGTGCTCTTGTTTAAAGCATTTCGGGAAAAACGAGCACCACCACAAAGCGGATGTTTGAACGGGTTTGAGGGCTGCTTCTGCTGTGCATCTTCTTCATAAAGTATGAAATCAGACTTCCTCTATCTTTGTTTTGCCTTCCCCAGTAGCTAAACGTCTGCGGACCCACGTCGACCGCAGTGGGCCAGCGCAAAGCTGTGGTCGGGCCCACTGCGGCCGTCTTGGGCCCGACGACCTATGCTTACTGGGTTGTCAATAGATTACTTGCAGTAATGAGCTCCCTCAGGCTAATGGAACGGCTCGCTTGGAATACATCTGTTTCATAGTGAATTTTCTCTGAGAGTACATTAAATTAATTTATAATTTATAAAAATAATAATAAAAGTGTACTCAGTTGTTGCACAGTTGGATTGAAATAGTACAAAAGCAAGCCTGGTTTACCGTGCACCACCCCCCCCCCCCCCCACTCCCACAATTTAATAAGATGGGTTTCAAAGTGTGCCTTAGTATGTCCTGAGATGTTTAAGCCAAGTTCCCCTAAAGTCCTTAAGAACACACCAGAGATATAGCCGGTGTCCCAAGGGTACCCCCATTCACGCTCTTAGAGGATGCTAAAATGAGGTTGAGAAACATTTTCCTCTAAATAAATCAGAATTCGTTCCAGAAGCCCTAATCAGGCAATATTATGTTAAGGCACACATTTTGCGTTCTCTGCAAAAAAAAAGAATGAAACAATATTGAATTACTGGTTCACAGTGAAGGTATTTGTGAACCCAGTAAACGACAATTTCCACAAAAATAACGTGCCAGATGCCTTCAGAATTTTTCTATAGTACTGACAGTCCATTTTCAGGCTTACATCATTACAAAAGGATGGTACAATTATTATAAACTTGACTAGGTGATGCTGTGATTACTGTGAGTGCCACAGTGGTTCATTTTGTATCCCTACTCCCAAGTTGTAAAAATACACAAAATTAATTAGGAAAAATGACTAAATTTATTCCATTTCGTTTTGACCTCTCTTTACCATTAAGTTTCAATAATGTGAGCATAGAGTGAAAGAAAATAAGGACCGTCGGGATCCTTTACGGTACGTTCGTGGTGAAGGAGAGCTTTTTCCAATTTGAAATTGCCGAAATGGGAAACGCACGTAGTTGAAATTTTGTATACAACTGATAGGTCTTTTTAAGGTTGTATTGGTTAGGATGGAGTATCACAGTTACTCCGAACCTGATTTTATGATGCTGTGATGCATTTAGGGGCCACAGTGGCTAAATCTGCTGCCCTACCCCCATTTTTAAGTACGCAAAGGAACGCAAAATGATCATAACAATTGCTTACGTCATACTCCTCTGTTTAAATATTTTTCTTGCCAGTTTTCTTACCAAATTATGCATATTGAGCATAACAAATTGTGGTCGTTTTATTAATTTCAATGTGACCCATCAATTTAATTGTAATTCTTTTTAGTTAAAGCATGTTTAACAGGGGCTGCCTCTGAAGCTTCTACCGTCTGCACATTTAGCAGCCTTGTCAAACTCGGGGAAGGTGTACCTCAGGGAGATGATGTGTCTGATGCTGTTCTTGGGCTACATTAATGACATCAGTACAGCTGTACCAAGGTTCGTCTCGAACATCCTCCATGCGGATGACTTTGCAGTGTGGAACACAAAGAAATAGAATCCTGCATAATCCAGGATGCTGCCAATAGAGTCAGCAGCTGGACTGAAAGATGGCCACTCAAACTGAGTTAGACCATCTCCTTCAATCAGATAGAAGAGGTCACCTTGAAACTGGAGACCTTCCAGTATCAAAGACAGACAGGCCAACTTTATTGGCAACAAATAAATTACTGGATTCAGGTGGAGGCCTCACATCGAAGCTATGGAAGCTAGAGCTGCGAAAAAAAGTCTCTGATGAAGTAACTAGTGGGAACCACATTGGCGCAAATTACAGCATCCTGGCACAAGCAAACACCAGCTCGGCCAGTCCAGTAGTGCGGTACCAAGATACATCGACAACATGAAACACTGCCTGCAAAAAAATCAAAAAAAGTCAGGCTTGACAAGATGCAGAACATGGGTCATACTCAGGATGCAGTGACATTTTTAGAGCCATCTGTAGCACACCAATTTAGGAAATGGAGGACATTGGAGCCACTGGAACGCAGAACAGCTCACACGATGAAGAAACTTAATAAACACCGACAGCACTGGAGACTACAGGAGCAGACCAAGAACCGTCAGAAAAGCCCCAGGCAGAACCGCCAACTGAAAGTCCTGCAAAGGGCTAAAACTGACGTCCTGGAACCAAGCCCAAAGATGTATGAAGAGATCCCTTCAGATATCTGGACATCTCGAAAGAGCCTTCTTTCTAGACAACATAAACGATATTCCAGGACTCTTTGCCAAAGGTCGCGGCACTGCACAAAGCCATCTCGCTGGAGATTATGCACAAGCGCTACCCTCACAGCAGCCGTGCTCACATCTACACAGGCGGCCGTGCGGAACGAAGGAAGTGGCGTGTACATCTGTTGTGCAGACCGAACTACTACCTCCCTCTCCTTACCAGCTGGCGGCAGTAGCTCCAACTATCGTACAGATCTACAGGTGCTCAACACAGCAGCAGAGCACTAGCTAGGTTAAGGCAGCAGCTTGATCCACTGATCTCCTCACCAAGAAGCTTCAAGATAGACTAGATGCCCTGTCCACAAAATAGTGCTGCAGTGAATTCCATTGCATTCTGGAGTAGCTGGGAATGGAGAGGCTGACAGCCTGGCCAAAGCAGGCGCCAGACTACCTCAAGATCACAACCTCCTGTAAAGAAACCAAGACACTACAATAACAAAGTGATTGGCAACAGCAGAATGGCGGCTGCAGCCCGTGGGCAGACGACATCAACAAGCTGAACAGGGAGAGCCAGGCCGCCATTTTCCATCTACGCACCGATCACTCTGGACTCACCTCGTGAGACTGGGTCATGCGGAAACAGCTCTATGCGAATGTGGCGTAAAAAATCAGTCTCCTTAGCACATTCTCCAGACCTGTCCATACAGAGAAGCGGTCCGCTGGCAGTTCTGACCAGAAGACACGCCCCAGTACACCAAACACTGTGAACATGCTGCCAAGCTCTTGACAGCTCACTTATTGGCAGCCAGAACAATATAAGATTTAAAGACAGCCATCAAGGAATTGAACGTTGCAGAAGAAGAAGGCAAAAAATGGGGGTGGAAGTGATGATCTCGTGGTGGACATGTGGAAACTAAGTGTTTTGATAGCATTGTTTTGGCTGTTAGGAACCATGGAACTTTATTACTCATATTCATATTTACACATTTCTAGACGAAAATAAATGAAAAGAAAAGGGGAGACCTTACTAGACACGCTTTACGCTATGTAAAATAGCACCTAAATGACCAGCCAGTTAATAAAATAGTTACAATTAAATTGATGGGTCACATTGAAATTAATGAAATGATCACAAATTTGTATGCTCAATATGCATACTTTTTTAAGAAAACTGGCAACAAAATATATTTAAACAGACGAGAATGACGTAAGCAATTTTTATGATCACTTTGCGTTCCTTTGCGCACTAGTAAAATGGGGGTAGGATTTAGCCACTGTGGCCCCTAAATGCATCACAGCATCATAAAATCAGGTTGGGAGGAACTGTGGTACTCTATCCTAACCAATACTACCTACAAAGATCTATCAGTTGTATATAAAATTTCTCACAGCATCGGAAACAACGTACGTTTATCAATTCGGCAATTTTAAATGGGGAAAAAAATATCATTCACCACGAACGTACCGTAAAGGATGCCAATTTTCCTTATTTTCTTGCACTTTATGCTCACATTATTGAAACTTATCAGGTAAAGAGAGGGCCAAATGAAATGGAATAACTTTAGTAACGTTTTCTAATTACTTTTGTGTATTTTTACAACTTGGGGGTAGAAATACAAAATGAACCACCATGGTACTCACAGTGATCACAACATCACCTAGTCAAGTTTATAATAATTGTAACATCCTGTTTTAGTGATGTAAGCCTGAAAATGGACTGCCAGTGCTATAGAAAATTTCTGAAGGGATCTGTCACGTTCTTTTTGCCTTTTTTTTTTTTTTTTTGCGATTTCGCGGAAATGGCCGTTTACTGGGTTCACAAATACCTTCACTGTAAGCCAGAGATTCAATATATTTTCATTCTGTTTTTTGCAGAGAACGCAAACGGTGTGCCTTAAAATAATATGGGATGAATTCTGATTTATTTAGAGGAAAATGTTTCTTAACCTCATTTTAGCATCCTCGAAGAGCTTGAATGGGGGGTATCCTTGCGCCATCGGCTATATCTCTGGTGTGTTCTTAAGGATTTTAGGGGAAAATGGCTTAAACATCTCAGGACATATTAAGGTATACTTTGAAACCCATCCTTTTTTAGTACTGGGGGGAGGGGGATGGTGAGGGGGGCGGTGGGGAGGGGGGGGCGGTGGTGGTGGGGGGGGGGCGGTGGGGGGAGGGGTGGTGAACGGTAGCCAGGTCTGGCTTTTAGAGTAAAAGGGAAGCTACCGTTTAGTCACGTGTCACAGGAGCTGTTCCCTTGGACACTTGTTTGTGTTTTGGTGAACAGAAAACGGGAGACAGCGGCTTATTAAGTTTTAACACGTTAAATGCCAATAAAAAGTGAACACCACCCAACTGCAAGAGGTATAGATCCTCATGAGCCCTGCTGTTGTGGGGGCTCATGAGGATTTATGCCTTTTGCTGACACCACCTTGAATCCATGTTCCTGGGACATCCAGGGTTCTTTGGTGTTGAAACACGTTCTGCGACAGCTGCCACTTAGCGGGTTAACCCCTCGGTCGTGTAATAAATGCCAGCAGATTTATAGGAAGGGAATTTAGGAATCCTTTTCATTTCAGTCAATACTCTATAACCAATACTTGAACTTCCGCCTATTAGTGAGAAAAAAAACGGTTCATTTATGGTTATATCACTACAAATTCTAAGAGATCTCAGTTCGCGTAATTTTCAAATGCCGTTTTTCCATACACACACTCACAAACACACACACACACACACACACACACACACACACACACACACACACACACACACACACACACACACACACACACACACACACACTTGCCCAAGCACACGTACACGCACACACATGTCATACGCAGAACAAGAAAATCATGAAACAGATTATTAGCGTTATTCAGACGGTACCCTTTATTGCTGGCATTCGAATGCGAGTGTCACTAGTCAGTGTACACTGAATAACTGGTTACAAACGTTGCAGGCACACAGTGTCTCACCAAGCTCAGTAGTAGTTCTTGTTTGGGATGTAAGACGTCTTGGTGACAACTGCAACACAAAACACACATCACGTACCATACCTGTAAGTATATAACTGTGCTGGGTTGTGATTTACAACCTTACGGCTGAAAGCGAAACCACCCCAGCCGCCGTGACCACCACAGCCGCCGCCGCCCCAGCCGCCGAGGCCACCCCAGCCTCCCCAACCGCCTCCACCCCAACCGCCATATCCGCCGTAACCCCCATAGCCACCATAGCCATCAGCAGAGACGGCAGCCACCAGGGCCAGGAGTAACATAAGAGCGAGCTTCATCTTGTATCTGTGAATGAATGAATGAATGAATGAATGAATTAATAAAATAATAAATAAATAAATAAATAAATAAATATGAAGTAGAGTTAAGATAAGGCATGCATTTCAACATATCCGTAGAGAAGTTTTATCTCATAGTATTGTTGGATGTGAAAGAAGTTACCCAGTGCGCATAGGCCATCGGGGCGACGTCTGCCGCCGTTAGCCCACGCAAGGCCGTGCGCGTCCTAACGGCGGCCGACGTCGCTCCAATGGCATTTTGCGCACTGCGTAGCCATCAGCAACGTAACGTAACCCATTCACGACTGAAACAATACACGAGGAGACAGAAGAACACATACCCGTTGAGCGAGTAGATGCTGCGTGGCTCCGGTGAGGACCGATTGAGGAACAGCGAATCACGATGGCTTTTTGTACACATGTTGCAGGCCAAGGAACCACTTTCGATATTATAAAATCATTCCATGACCGCAATGTACTGACAAGGCCGCAGATACAGAGACGTAAAAGCGCTGTAGCTAACTACCCTCCCTCAGCCTGAGAAATGGATACCTAATATCGGTCATTATTTTTAAATAGGTCAATAACCGTCATAGAATCACATATGCCCCAAGCAGCCTACGCAGGCCTATGAAGATCTACGTCCCTTTAAGATGGTCAGTTTTTATCTGATGGATTGGGCACGAGTGTTGATTATTTTGTGCCGGACTTAGATTTTGTTCAGTGAGCAAAAAGTCTTTAGGCCAAGGACGGACGCAGTTGGCCCGAGCAAGGACGTGCGCGGGCCAGCTGATGCCCTCGCTGCCCTACGAACTCTGCTCACTGGGTAGGACCAAATTATTGGTCTACCGCTGAGATCAAGGTCCAGAAAGTTCTGGCAGTTTTCAACTTTGTCGGCATAATCAATCGTTAACCCTTTCAAAGCCACTTGTCGTAGACTGTGTTGTGAGCTCCTTCGCAGGTCCCGCAGTTGCAAGGGCTAGTGCGGCTCTGTGTCTCCTGCGGTTGGATCGTCGTTACTTTTTCTCGGCAATGAACGGGTTACAATCTTGAATCATTGTATAAAGGAACCATGGTGTTTGTATAAAATTTCGTTTGTTGATTAATGACACACACAAATATATTATATTCAATGTGCGGTGCTTTGATTTTGTGACATAATTACAACAATAAATGCGTATGCGTGTGTGCGTTAACACGCGCGCGTATGTATGTGTGTGTGTGTGTGTGTGTGTGTGTGTACGTGTGTGTGTGTGTGTTTGAGTGTGAGTGTGTGTGAGTGCTAGTGTATGCATATGCTTGCCTGAGTACGTGCGTGTGTGTGCATGTTTGTGGGTGAGTGTATCTGTGTGTGTGTGTGTGTGTGTGTGTGTGTGTGTGTGTGTGAGAGAGAGAGAGAGAGAGAGAGAGAGAGAGAGAGAGAGAGAGAGAGAGAGAGAGAGAGAGAGAGAGAGAGAGAGAGAGAGAGAGAGCTCGCGCGTGATTCATACTTCCCTTAAACACAACTTTCTTCTGACAATACTAATGATCCTCTGACATAAGAGGAACCTAAGTATTAATGAGAATTGGCTGTTTATTTCGTGAATTCGTGTGTTTTTTGGCTAGTGCTACATGCGTCATCAGGTGCGTCATACTTCGCAGTCTGCAATGGAGATATATAATGTATGACAATGAAGTGAAATGTTGACACGTGCAGGTATTTTGACGTCAGTGATGCAGTTGACCTCATCTATGCAGCCATTCTCTAATTTTCTTTCGATTTTCATGTTTGTGGCATCAACAGCTTAAAACTGTAAAACAACTGGTTCTGTATGTTATTTTGTGCAGCAACAGTTACGCCTATCTGATTCAATTGCAACAACCTGCTTTACGTTAACCCGTTTAGTGCCGGATGACGAGGACTTTTCTACAATCTATGTTAATTCAGGACCTAAGGCTCTTGAGGATCTATGTCTCTTGCAGCTGGATCATTTTCACTTTTTTTCTCTGCTGTGAAGGGCTTAATGGAATGTAGTTTTTGAGAATGCTTCTCCGTGCTCTTGTTTAAAGCTTTTCGGGAAAAAAGCACCACAGTGCAGACGTTTGAACGAGTTTGAGGGCTGCTTCTACTGTGCATCTGCTTCATAAAGTATGAAATCAGACTTTCCTCTATCTTTGTTTAGCCTTCTCCAGTAGCTAAACGTCTGCGGCTCCACGTCGACCGCAGTGGTCCAGCGCAAAGCTGTGGTCGGGCCCACTGCGGCCGTCATGGGCACGACGACCTATGCTTACTGGGTTGTCAATAGATTACTTGCAGTAATGAGCTCCCTCAGGCTGATGGAAAGGTTTCCTTGGCATACATCTGTTTTATAATGAGTTTTCTCTGAGAGTAAGAATTAATTTATAATTTAAATAATAATAATAATAATAAAAGTGTTCTCATTTGTTGGACAATTGGTAGGAAAGGGAAGCTACCGTTTAGTCAAGTGTTAACACGAGTTGTTCCCTTAGACTGTTATTTGTGTTTTGGTGAACAGAAAACGGGAGACAGCGGCTTTTTAAGGTTTAACCCGTTAAATGCCGATAAAGGTTGAACACCACCCAACTGTTAGAGGTATCGATCCTCATGAGCCCCCGCAGTTGCGGTCGTTCATTTATACCTCTTGCTGACACCACTTTGAATCCATGTTCTTGGGACTGCCAGGGCTTTTTGGTGTTCAATCCAAGAAGCTGCCAGAAACACGTTCTGCGGCAGCTGTCACTTAACGGATTAACGCCATGGGCGTGTAATAAATGCCAGCAGATTTATAGGTAAGGAATTTATGAATCCATTTCAGTCAATACTCTATAACGAATACTTGAACTCGCGCCTTTTAATGAGAAAAACCGGTTTATTTATGCTTAAACCACTGCATCATAAAGTGGTCTTAAATCTCGTGACTTTGTAAAGCCGTGTTTCCATACACACACTCACACACGCGCGCGCGCACACAATAACATACACACACACACACACATACACACACACACACACACACACACACACACACACACACACACACACACACACACACACACACACAGACACACTTGCCCAAGCAAACGTTCACGCACACACAGATCATAGCCAAAACCAGAAACTCATGAAACAGCGTGTTAGCGTTATTCAGACGGTACCCTTTATTTCTGGCACTCGAGTGCGAATGTCACAAGTCAGTGTACACTGAAAACATAGTTAAAGAGGTTACAGGCACACAGTGTCTCACCAAGCTCAGTAGTAGTTCTTGTATGGGATGTAAGACGTCTTGGTGACAACTGCAACACAAACCACACATCCCGTACCATACCTGTCAGTTTATAACTGTGCTGGGTTGTGATTTACAACCTTACGGCTGAAGGCGGTAAAGTCTAAATATACGGGCCATATTCCTTATTGATGAAAGGGATGATTTTATGGGCAGTGCGGAGACTGCAGCACAAATATCCGCAGATCGCTAAAGCTGTTTAGAGTATAAGTAACAATGATTTTAAAAGCACAATCTGCGTCCAAGGGCGGTGAAGGGGTCATGGTAAGGCAGTGCGATGGTTTGTTGTAACGACTGAAACAATACTGACTTGTCTTGCCGTAGCCTCCGTGGCCGCCACCCCAGCCCCCGAAACCACCCCAGCCGCCGTAACCACCCCAGCCGCCGCCGCCCCAGCCGCCGAGGCCACCCCAGCCTCCCCAACCGCCTCCACCCCAACCGCCATGTCCGCCGTAACCCCCATAGCCACCATAGCCATCGGCAGAGACGGCAGCCACCAGGGCCAGGAGTAAAACAAGAGCGAGCTTCATCTTGTATCTGTGAATGAATGAATGAATAAATGAATAAATAAGTAAATGAATGAATGAATGAATGAATGAATGAATGAATGAATGAAAGAAAGAAAGAAAGAAAGAATGAATGAATGATTGAAATAATAAATAAATAAATAAATAAATATGAAGTAGTGTTAAGATAAGGCATGCATGTAATATATCCAAAGATAAATTGCATGTCCTAGTGTTGGATTTGAAAGAAGTTACCCAATGCGCAAAGGACATCGGGGCGACGTCAGCCGACGTAAGCATCGCACGGCTGTGCGCGGGGTAACGTTGTCCGATGTCAGCCCGAGGGCGTTCGCGCACTGGGTAGACACCAGCAACGTAACGTAACCCATTTACGACTGAAACAATACACGACGACGCAAAAGAACACTTACCCGTTGAGCGAGTAGATGCTGTGTGGCTCCGGTGAGGACCGAGTGAGGAACAGCGAATCACAATGGCTTTTTATACACATGTTGCAGGCCAAGGAACCACTTACGATGGTATAAAATCATTCCATGACCACAATGTTTTGACAAGGCCGCAGATCCATAGACATAAAAGCGTTGTAGCTAACTACCCCCTCTCTGCCCGAGAAATGGATACCTAATATCGATCATTATTTTTAAATGTCAATAAACGTCAAAGAATCACATGTGCTCCCATCAGCCTACGCAGGCCTATGAAGATCTACGTCTCTTGAAGATGATCAGTTTTCTCTGATGGACTTGGCACGAGTGTTGATTATTTTGTGCCGGACTTAGATTTTACCCAGTGAACAAAAGGTCTTTAGGCCAAGGACGGCCGCAGTTGGCCCGAGCAAGGACGTGCGCGGGCCAGCTGATGCCGTCGCTGCCCTACGAACTCTGCTCACTGGGTCGGACCAAATTAATAGTCTACCGCTGAGATCAAGGTCCAGAAAGTTTTGGCAGTTTTAAACCTTGTCGGCATAATCAATCGTTAACCCTTTCAAAGCCACTTGTCGTAGACTGTGTTGTGAGCTCCTTCGCAGGTCCCGCAGTTGCAAGGGCTAGTGCGGCTCTGTGTCTCCTGCGGTTGGATCGTCGTTACTTTTTCTCGGCAATGAACGGGTTACAATCTTGAATCATGGTATAAAGGAACCACGGTGTTTGTATAAAATTTCGTTTCTTGATGAATGACACACACAAATATATTATATTCAATGTGCGGTGCTTTGATTTTTTGACATTATTATATATACAACATCAATGCCAACCTGATCAAAGTCATAGCAAACCTTTACAACAAGGCCACTAGCGCAGTCTGCTTCAACGGCAAAATAGGAAGCTGGTTTAGGACTACAGTTGGAGTCAGACAAGGCTGCTTGCTCTCACCTACTCATTTCAACATCTTCCTGGAAAGAATCATGACGGTCGCTCTGAAAGATCATAAAGGAACTGTCAGTATTGGAGGCAGAACGATCACGAACTTGCGCTTTGCGGACGACATTGATGGCCTTGCAGGAACAGAGAAGGAGCTAGCTCAGCTGGTGGAAAAGCTGGATAGTACAGCCATTGCTTATGGGATGGAAAGCAATGCAGAGAAGACCAAACTGATGACCAATAACGCCAGTGGCATTGGCTCTGAAGTCATGGTTGGAGGCCAAAAACTGGAAACAGTTAAGAAATTCAAATACTTGGGAGCCATTGTGACAGATGAGGGATCAAAACCAGAAATACTGTCCAGGATTGCGCAGACAACAACAGCACTGACAAGATTGAAGACCATATGGAAGGACAGAAACATCACACTCTGCTCCAAAATCAGACTGATGTGCTCCTTAGTCATCTCAGTATTCTTGTATGCCTGCGAGTCATGGACCCTCACAGCAGACCTTGAAAGGAGGATACAAGCCACTGAAATGAGATGTTTTCGAAGGTTGCTTGGCATCTCATACAGAGATCACATCACAAACGAGGAAGTGGGAAGCAGAATCAGGCAAGCCATCTAGCCCTATGAAGACTTATTAACCATTGTGAGAAAACGCAAACTGAAGTGGTATGGGTATGTCACACGTTCAGCATGGCTTGCCAAAACAATCCTGCAAGGCACTGTGCAAGGAGGACGAAGGAGAGGAAGACAGAGGAAAAGATGGGAGGACAATATCTCAGAGTGGACAGGACTGAAGCTGGGCGATACGCTGAGAATGGCAGAGAAGAGAGAGGAATGGAGGGAGCTGGTTGTTAAATCATCATTGGTGTCCCAACGGTCGGCAAGACTACGGGATATAGATAGATAGATAGATAGATAGATAGATAGATCGATAGATAGATAGATAGATAGATAGATAGATAGATAGATAGATAGATAGATAGATAGATAGATAGATAGATAGATAGATAGATAGATAGATAGATAGATAGATAGATAGATAGATAGATAGATAGATAGATAGATACAATAAATGCGTATGCGTGCTTGCGCGAACACGGGCGCGTATGTATGTGTGTGTATGTACATATGTGTGTGTGTGTGTGTGTGTGTGTGTGTGTGTGTGTGTATTTGTGTGTGTGTGTGTGTGTGTGTGTGTGTGTGTGTGTGTGTGTGTTTGTGTGTGCGTGTGTATTTGAGTATGAGTGTGTGTGTGTGAGTGCTAGTGTATGTGTGTGCTTGCCTGAGTACTTGCGTGTGTGTGTGTGTGCGTGTGTGAGTGTGAGTGAGACTCTGTGTGTGTGCACCCATTGCACATCGCTGCTAGCGGACACAAAGTACGGTGAAAGTAAGGCTGCGCAGCGGAGATAAAGTGTACCTTTATACCTTCAAGGTATAATACTTTCTAGCGCACTCTCAAGCCCTAGTATGAGCGTACTGCGCCGCCGTTCGTTACTAGGCTAATGGCACACACCCCATGCAAAACTGAAAATAAAAGGACGCACGAAAAAAGTTATGTTTATTGAGCCCGACTAGTACAATTTTGGTTTTTTTTTTTTTTTAGTAATTTCTAACTATAATTTTTCTAGGGTACCCCCGATATTTTTTTTTTCAGTAACATCTTCCCGTTATTCCGTAATTTTACTTGGTTAGGGCGGCGTCAATAGAAAATGCCGCGGCGATTGAAACGGATGATTGTTTTAAATACAAATCCCAAGCCATCGTTTTTTGATTGCTCTGGAAGAGGTCGTCCGAAAAAGAAAAAATTTACGGGAATCGAAGATAGATCTCTTCGACCCGAAGAGGTCGTCCCAAAAAGCGGAAATTTACGGAAATCGGTGATGGGGGTTCGTCTTCGAAGGGTTTGCCCCTTCGTACGACAGCTTCTACCAGTTCTACGGATGTGCTAGGTTCAGGTTAGTGTTTTCCAAGTTTTCTCGTGCTCCCTTACTAGGGCGATAATTTATACTCGCAATTTTTACAATGATCAAGGTCTTTTTGACCTATCATTTAGTGGTCAGCGTCTACACCTACTGGCACAGTAGCTGCCCCAAGCACCATGCAGGGCACCTAGCATATTTTCACACTTTTAAAACATCAAATTATTTTGAAGAGAGGGTGTTAAGGTCCTCAGACGGGACCAGATAAAATGTAACGTATCAGAAGATTTGATATTATTGTTTTGTTTATTAATTATTAATATTATTCTTTGTTCTCTTTTGTTTTATTATGTATTTATTAATTCTTTTTGCTGGTTTCAGCATGTGCGGATTCTCAGGATACCTGGGAGACATCTGCACACAGTCGCAGAAGGGAGCTGGAAGAGGACAAGTGGGCCAGTCTGCGACCACTTCTGCTTCTAACAAGGCTTCAAGCATTGTGCCGGGTGCAGACTTGTTCTCACTGTTCGGAAACACAGGAAGAAATTATTCGTTGCATGGACTGTGGACCGACAGTATTTATGTGTAGCACCTGCTGCTCAAACATCCATCAGACTTTGCTATTCCATAAGCCATTTGTTTGGAAGGTGAGATAAAGCACCAAATTTACAATTTTGTGCAATAGAGGATTAGGAAGTGTTTTGAAATATTTGCAAAAGTGATTTATAGTAGGTTTTTTAGTTTTATTGTCTACATGGATACTTGTGCTTCGAGCATTGATGTAAGACTAGCAGACGTCTGTGCCGATGAATTCAACACTGTACACAGTAATAATAAAAGTCACTCTTTTTCATGCAGTAATTTTGTGAAATTATATCCTTTTAATTTAATTGAATAATGCAATCCACCACATGGGGGAGGGGAATGAATTCATATTAGATTTAGGTTGCTGGCTTCTACTAGTTTCGCCCTGTGTGTGTGGGGGGTGGGCACCAGGTACCTTACATGTATTAACTTCTCTTGATCTTATAACTATAGTATAAGTCAGTGCAAATCCTTGTGCAAATAAAACAGTCATTAAGGTCCACAACCGCCATTATAACTAATCAGAGATACACTTCTGCTGCAAATGGTTATTGAAATCCAGTTTATTTTCCCAGTACCATCTAAGATGATAAGGGAGAAATGTTACACACACATCTGGTTATGGTTTATTTAGACACATGAGAATCCAGTTAAGAACACGTCTTAATATCAAGGAATTTGACAATGACTCCGCTCCTTTATGCTATGTGTATGAGCAACAGCTAAAAATAGATTGACCTGCTAAAAGCTGCGAAAAATAAGCATTTGTGATTATGCATTTGCTGCGAGTCCAAATTGCTGTAGAAGTTGATTAGGTTTGTCGACAAGGCATATCAAACAAATTGTGCTGAAATTTGTCTTCAGTTCTATGTGTAATTTTACTTTATGTGATGAATGACTGTTATATTTTCAGGAAGGCAAGATGTACTGGCCACTCAAACTTGTCCCACATCTAAGACAGCTGCTGCTGCACCAGTGTAATGATGTGTCTACTATTGACATGGTCATCTTTGATTCCCACGGTTGGTTGGTTTTCATTTACTTGTTTGTATTCTGTACTCCTCACTCAGTCTTCAGTCTTATGTTGACATTTTGGGATCACTTGCAATAGTGAAAGAGAGGCTATGTAATGAGCCATCCATCATTTGTCTGTCATCCATGCAATTTCTTTCTTCTGATACAAACAGACCTTGTGATAAGAATAAGATTAAGAACTTCATCATATGCATGCATACTAAAATCTGCTAAGGTCAAAGGTCAGCATAGGTATACATTTTGTACACATTTTGTATGAAGACGAAAATGTGTAAAATTATTGCTTGATTATATTCGCTCTGATCGTGTTGAAACTGAAATCTTTGGTCTGCCTGGGTGGCAATTAATACTAATTATGACTGCCAGAGACAAACAGGGTCTCCATTTATCATCAAACATATAGACCAACTGACTTTTCAGGCTGCTAATTTTTTAATCTTGGCCACCTAAATCTTTTGGCTTCCCGAACCCGTGCTGGGATTCTGAACTTGTATGCCTGCATCAGTATTGATGGGAAACAGCCTTCTAGTTCTACTATGTTCACAACCTTTTCACAAAGTAGTTTTAACCCTTTAACTCCCAGAACTATATTTCTGGGTGTTCAATTATTATACATAGTAATAAGAGGCAAATGTGTTTAGGTGAAGAAAATCATCCTGATTGTTGGCTTATGACATAATAATAACAATATTCATGTGCCTCTGACTTCTAACATGAATTGCTAATAGTTTGTTTCCAAATTGTCTAGGTGTGTCGCAAGATGTGAAAATAGATACATGCTGCCATGAGCCCACAGCAGTCACTATTCTTCATCGTGGATTTTGGCCAGCTACTCCTGGAAAACCAAGAATAGCATTCAGCCTGCAGCTACTGGAACTTGCTATCAGTCTTCAGCTCCATGGGTGTGTGTCTCCCCAAGCGTTCGTGTCTTCCATCAAGGAAATGGACGACCTCATGGGCCTGAGGACTGCAGCAGGGTCAGCTCATGATAGAAACCTTCTTGGTGCTGTAAATGAGTACAGGTACCATCGTACTAGTTAGGTAAAACACATTTTCAGCCTTAATTTTCTTATTTTGCAAGACATGTCCAAAAGTCCAAAGAACTGACTTGATGTGTACTGTTCACATTTTGCAAACATGATGAACGCAATCAGGTCACTTGATTTTGTGTGATCACATTCCAGTTGTAAAAGGCTCTATCAAAAATGGAAGTGGAGCATTCACTTCCGCATCTGTTTGATTCATACTCAACCCGGCTTCATGTTGGTGAACATAAAGTCAGTTGCAAATGTGTTGGCCACAATGTCTGATCTAGTGTATGATCAGACCTCTGCTAATATGCTATGCTTTAATATACATACATAATATGTGTGCTGATTTTATTTCTCGACAGGACCTGAGTCGTTCAGTGTTGTCTCTTGATGGAAACTTTGGTTTAGTCCATAAACATAGGACTGGGGAAACCACGACACAATACCTTCTTCATTAAAGATGAGGAAGTACTGGACTTTGTGCAAGAATGGTCACAAGAAAAACCCAGAATACAAGTGGTGAGTTCTCTCTGTCTCACCCTCTCCCATTGCCTCGCTCTATTTCTCTCAGGGCTCCCTTTAGAATAAATTTGCATGGGTCCCTGGGACCGTATGCTAGGAGTGATAGGGGATCTCAGTGGAATGTTCAAGGGTCCCATTGGAACTACAGGCAGTCCACTTGGACTTGCATGAAACATTGCAAGAAACAGAAAATACTTTGATCAAAGATTCTGTAGGTGACCAAACAATGAAACATGAACACTCTTTCAATCTTTGCAGTTGAATATGGATTTCTCACCTAGATTTTATAGTGCCTCCTGCAGGACCTCCTAGACAATCATACTGTGTCCCTGCTGAGCCCTGCTCTCTCTTTGTCGTAGAAGTACATGTGTAAAATTGTCAAGTATGGTTGGTACCATCAATATTTGCATTAGCCATAATGTACAATATTTAAATTTTATTGTTTTGGTTTTTGTTGTTGTTGTTGTAACAATCAACTTCACTTGTGTCAGGGTCGAAAATTGGTTGTACCTGTTTTTAGAGATCCAGATTGTGATTTTTTTAATAATGACCAGTTGTCAATAAACTGAATGTACATTTTGTAATAACGTCGGGTGTGGTAGGGTAAACTACTTTCTGGCTCACGTGCGAAGCAAAAGTGAGTCTTTGTTCTGGGCCAGTGTTCGGTCGGCCGTGATAAACTTTAACATTGACATTTTCTCGGAGACTATTCAAGCCACATGTCTTCTCAAACTTGGCCAAAGGATACTTTGTCGCAAGACCTTTCTAAACATACCAATTTGAGTGACCTCAAAGGTCATGTTGACAGGGGATGAGGAAATAGGTCCAAAATAGCCATATTTTGACAAAATTAATTTTATTATTATCTCCTTTCTAAATATAATTATGTTCCAGGTGCTGTGAAACTGACACTGAGGGAGGAATATGCCTATGCTGTTGTTCAGTTGGCTGAGTAAGTGTTAGTAACTATTTTTCCTCAACCCTTTTGTGATAGGGTATATGTATGTGTGTAATAGAGGAGCAATGGGCTATACGTATGCCTGTAATGAGATGGTGCGAATTAAATCCATCAGTCTGAACCTTATATTGTTTGAGTCCGGATCACCTTTCAGAAATGTTCTTTTCCTAATGTACATATACTTCCGGTTGTTTGTGCTTCAAACACGGTACCAGATGAGTTACAGCCAGCTGGAAGGCACTTGCCTAGGCTTTGTCAGGGTTAAGATGACTGCAGCCTATTGATTTATAGCTGTCAGCCCTAGAATCACACACACTGGCATTGGTAGATATATTCCTCAGAATCTGTCATAGCACAGAAAGCTGGTAGCCAAAAATACATTCATTCTAAATACCTTGGAAATATACTCTGCAAAATTGCTAAACAGACCTTGGATTCCAATCTGTCTCTATATATTTCAAAGTTGCCAACATTCATGCACACATGTGTACTTTCAGTACCACAGCTATTAGTCTGGCTATATCTGGCCATGAGGTACTGCAATAGACTGAGGCTGACCTAAGCTGTTCTTTGTATTGAGGTTTTTATTGAGGAAGCGTGATTTGAATTTTGAGTACATGTATATATATCGTAAAAACTTGAAGTGTAAACACTGCATGATGTTGTTTGGAAGTTTTATAAACAACATTGAACGCCTTTGGACTAGATGTAACAATTGTAAGTTGCACTGAGGTGGGCGTTTGTGTTTATTTTGCAGGGAAACTAGTATGCGATTCCCTTGTTATGTTTTAATGGTGTCTTTTTTTCAGTTCTGAGTTCAATACATCTACAACTCTCAGCAGCAAAGAAAAGTTGATGGGCGAAATCAGAAGGTTAGTGTGCAGAAAGAGCAGAATATCATTATGTAATGTAGTGTGTAAATAATGACAATGGGACGAGTTGTCATCATACCAATGGTGTAGCTGTGAATGTAATATGTTTGGTATTTCTCTACACTGAATTTGACTATATTTCATCGGTAGTCACATAATTTCAAGGCTTTGTTTTTTTAAAGGCTCAAAGGATTGAGTTTGTTTTTGGTAATCCTACTGACAAGCATGATCAGCATTTTTGGGCTCAAGTATGATAGCAAAAGCGAGTTTGTGTACGGAGCCAGTGGTCATCTGTCTCACTTCATATGTGGTAAACTTTAACACAGGCATTTTCTGGGAGACTATTCAAGCCACAGTCTTCAAAGATACTTTGTGGCAAAGCTATCAAGGTCACAGGTGGTACAGAAATGTGTAAAAAATATGTTTAAACAATATGTTTTTAAAATACTATTTTCAATTTTAAACCTGAACTCAGTACAGAGCAGAATGACCCCTTGGAGTTTGGGGGTCACAAGAGGTTAGCAAATGCATGAAATTGTTGGTAGAATTTTAAAATGTCAGTTTTCATCAGTTTTCAACACCTTGCAAAAGGGATCAAGGGATCAAAGGATCGTCTGTACATCATCTATTTGATGTATCCCTGGCAAATATCAGAAGTCACAGATAGAAGAACAAAAGCTGTACTTTGAGACACTTGAACACTTCATGACATAATGAAAAGGTCAGATTGATTACCTGGATAGGTCTTGTTCATGATCTGTAAGGGTTTTGTCATTCTCATAAAATATTGTTTGTTTCAGACTGGAAGTTCAGTCAGATAAACTGCAAAAGCGCCACAGGCTGGAGATGCTCCCTGATGCAGCACAAGCAAGTACAAAGAGCGAGGCAGTGGCAGCCAAAACAAAGCTAACTCATCGGAGCCTTGCAACAGTTTTGGGTCTAGCAAGAGGCAGTTTCTCACACACCCGTTTTCAAAATATGCAGGTACCTACAATAGTAATAGAACCTTTCAAGACCACTTTCACATGGGCAATTATTTCACTACAATGTTTCTATGCATTTCATAGTTTGGCCCACTTTGAGTTCTCATAGTTACCTCATGGTGCGCTTTGCAATAGCAAACAGCAAGTGGACTGGAGAGCTTTTGAAAATTAAAAACACAAAATATTCTCATGCTGCCTAGTTTCACCTGCTGGTAATGTAAACACTTCTTCAGCCTTTAATTTTTTTTTTAATTTGGGGAGACGCACTCCTATATAGGCATACCGACAGTAAAAATAAACTGAATTGACACGCGAGGCTTGCATTTGCAAGCATGCTGCATGCAACCAGGTCACCAGATGTTGGTTGATTCGATTCTGGTTGTGAAAAGTTATATATATATTTCTCTACATTGAATTTGACTATTTGTTTTCTCAAAACACATTACCGATGGTATTACACTTAGGAAATGGCTCTTAGCTGGCCTAATTTTAGCCAAATTTTGGTTGTGTCCGTATAAGGGGGTGTTGGCAGGAGTGGGACGCCATAGACCATGCCAAACCCGAATAGCCTCCCCTTACTCACATCCGGTACAAGGTTACCCAGCATACCCCAGTTTTAGTTCTTAGCTGGCAGAAGTAGGTTGTGTCTGTTCGAGCTCCGCTTTGGTTCTTGGCCGGTCGTTTTCGACCTTGACTGTTAGTTCGTTGGAACTTGAACTGTGGAGATGGTGGCGTGACTGGGGGTAGTAGTGCTCACGCTGTGCCGCCTCGTCGACCTGTGTGTTCTACGGGCCTACGGCTTGTGCCATGGAGACTGTGACTTGCGGCTTCCGGACGCTGCTTCGGCCTGCGCTCCGACCCGGTCGTGCTGTGTGGCGTGCTGTTACGATATGGTGATACGTGGGTTTGCTCCTTTTTTCCGCCATGGCCAGGTAATATCTCGGTGAATGCCCTCGACCGGCGCCCTTGGGTGGGAAGGAGCGCCGAGCGTCGGCACGCGCTGTACACTCGTTTGATTCGACTACATATTCAATTATGTCCGATTCGCCAGCGCGCGCGCGTTGTTATTGCGTGACCTTAGAGGCCACGCTCGCTCTTTCATCTTGTACCCTCTTGTTGCAGTAACTAGGTTCGTATCTGCACGATGTGTGGCGACTTTCAGGGCCCCTCGGACGAGCATGCGGAGGGCCTTCCCTGAGCAGGATGCGAGTCGACCCGCACTGGTGAGGTGTCCGCCTCATGACTGGAAGAGAGATGGTTAAAGCTGGGGGGCTTACCTCCGTTTGCGTCCTACTCTATCAGAGGTCGGCCGACAGAGATGGCCAAGATTAACAAGGAGGGACCCAAGTCAGGAACAGGGACTTCGTTGTCCCGCACAGAGATAGGGACTTCGTTGTCCCGCAGAGAACGTACGACGCCTCAAGTCAGAAACAGGGACTTCGTTGTCCCGCACAGAGATAGGGACTTCGTTGTCCCGCAGAGAGCGTACGACGCCTCAAGGCAGGAACAGGGACTTCGTTGTCCCGCACAGAGATAGGGACTTCGTTGTCCCGCAGAGAGCGTACGACGCCTCAAGTCAGGAACAGGGACTTCGTTGTCCCGCACAGAGATAGGGACTTCGTTGTCCCGCAGAGAGCGTACGACGCCTATCCGAGATCGCCGGGCATTGATGTCCGAGATTACAAGGTGCGACCCAAGTCAGCAGCAGGGACTTCGTTGTCCCGCAGAGAGCGTACGTCGCCTATCAGAGATCGCCGGGCATTGATGTCCGAGATGAACAAGGTGGGTCCCAAGTCAGAGGCAGGGACTTCGTTGTCCCGCAGAGAGCGTACGACGCCTATCAGAGATCGCCGGACACTGATATCAGAGTGTAACAAGGCGAAACCCAAGTCCGAAGCAGGGACTTCGTGGTCCCACAGTGAGCGTACCACGCCTATGAGATCGCCGGGCAGTGACACCTGGCAGGGACAAGCTGGGACCCAAGTCAGAGCAGTGGCTTTGTTTCCCCACAGAGAGCGTACCACGCCTATCAGATACCGGGCAGAGACGCCTGACAGCCACAAGGTGGGACCCAGGGCACAAGCAGTGGCCTTGCTGTCCCACAGAGAGCGTGCGA
This sequence comes from Semisulcospira habei, assembly GCA_036245525.1. Classification (NCBI taxonomy): domain Eukaryota; kingdom Metazoa; phylum Mollusca; class Gastropoda; family Semisulcospiridae; genus Semisulcospira; species Semisulcospira habei. The sequence goes on from BTPG01000006.1 coordinate 26,911,004, forward strand.
CGCCTATCGGAGATCGTGGACACGGAAGCAGTGGCCTGGTTACCACATCCCTCATACGAAACGAATAAGTAGTGGCTGATTCTCTGTTTGTCTATTGACAAAGGGTATTTACCTAAATATTACTAAATTGCGTTGCTACCTTAGTGGCGTGGTTGCCCAGACATGTTTACCATACACATTCGGCGTATTGAAGTACACTATTTTGCTTGGGGTACACATACATGTACGTTATACACAAATACACATTTTGGAGAAACTGACAACTCACTGGCTTGTGAATAATACACATGTGAGTCCAAAGTACACATTTAGTCAGTTGAAAGTACACTGACTGCACCCAGGGGGTAAACAGGTCGGCAAGTTGTCACTCAGAGAGCGGTCGGCGTCTATCAGAGCTCGCCTGACAGAGACGCCCAAGAGTAACAAAGGGGGCCCCAATCACAAGCAGTGCCTTGCTGTCCCACAGAGAGAGTATGTCGTCTGTCAGAGATCGCCGGACAGAGACGCCCAAGAGTATTAAGGTGGGACCCAAGGTGGTCCCGGACCAGTAAAGCACAAGATACCTTGTTCTGGGCTCTGGTCAGCAAGAGAGGTAGCTGACAACCTCTACTTGAATGGCTAAACCAATGATTCTTCCACCGGCCCGGGACCCGGCCTCAAGAGTGACCCGCTCCACTGTCCTTCCGCAGGCCAGAGTGGACAAGCAGCAGGTGGACAGAGCAACAAGGTGGGGCCCATGTCAACGGCAGTGACCTAGGCGCCCCGGCCCAGTAAGCTTGTAGTCGCTGACTGCGGAGGGCTGGCGTCGGCTACCGAACCTACGATGCTTCCAGTCCCGGGCCAGACGACAATTCATAAAAGGACATGCCGAAGCGACGGCTCGGCTTCTCAGGCTCAGGACAGTGACTAGTGTCTGTGAGAGCATGTGGGCGCGGTAGCGAACACGTATGAGTATGTACGTTTATCGTGGTGCGCGACACAGGGGTTAAAAGGTTGCTTTCCCAGCGGTTCAGCGGTTCGCCAGGCCGCTGGGACGCGACACCTCTTGTCCTTACAAGGTTAGATTCCTGGAACCTCTAAACCGATTTCTTTGCTTTGGGCAATAGGGATGAGAAAACAGAGGGGTATTCTGTCTCTCATATTTTAATCTAACTCAATAACTTGATTATCCCTTAAGGGCTATTACAATCAAATAGTGCTCATGCATTAAGCATTGATTAATTTAATTTTTGTTATTATTAGGTTGGGCGCCCTCGCCCGGGCTGCTCACCAGTTTTCTATGGCTTGTGGCGACCGCAAGGGCTACAGGACCACTGCACTTCGCACTGCAAGATCCCGGCTCAGTGATGTTGGGCCACGCCTCGCCCCGACCATGCAGACGAGAGCCGCTCTAGATGCAGTGCAGAAGAGACGACCTCGCGATGGGATCCGGGTTCCGGCATTCGCTCATGATCTTCAGTTCCCCTTCGGAAGCAGGGGCTCACCTCACAGAAGCCAGGGGTACGAGAGGAACAGGAGACGCCGTCCCAGTTCCATGGCTCGCTACGCAAGGGAAAGACGGGCGCTCCGAGTTTTCGCCACCGTTCGGGGGAGCGGCCCCCTGAGACTACGTTGTTCCTTCCAAGTGCGGGGTCCGCCTTCGTTGGATCGCCGCCGGCCGGAGTTCCCCGGACTTCGGAGGGGTTGGACATCCCTTCTCCTGCGGGCGGGACATACGGTTCCCGCGGGACGCCAGAGGACGTCATTCGCCGTGGCTGGACGAGGTTAGCTTCTCTACGTCGCTACGCTCGCAGTTCCGAGAGGTCTTGCGTTCGCCGTCTACTGCGGAGATTTACAGGAGAGTCTACTCGGGCCTGGGACTTAGCAGGTCCCCTCATCGCGTCCAAGCATTTCAAGTCCCTGCCCCTTCTGGTCGGCTTCTGTCTCCGCTTCAGGGCGCCGGGGGAGGCGCTGGTGGCTTCAGCTTGATCCTACTTCTTCCGCTGCCAACGGTTGCTGCGTCCGTCCTAAACGATTACGCGCGACTGAGTGGAGAGTCGGCCACGCAGGGCACCGCGCTGTGGAGAACTTCTTGGCCCCCTGGGCAGACCGACAAGGAGGCTTACAAGGACTGTCGCTCAGCTGATTCACGCTGCGGGCACCGCCGGATGTAGCAGTCTTCTTAAAACTCTGTGGACCGTCAGACAGGATTGGCAGGGACCACTCTTCCGCGGAGGCGCGGTTCGTCCGATGCACCGGATTGGGCGACTTACATCCGAGAGACGGAGGCGGCGACGTGACGCCAACGGCACACTCCTGTGAACGTCAGTGACAGCATACTCCAGGCGAGCGAGGGATAGAGGTCAGCGCGGGTGGAGGACTGGTCCGACAGACTTCACGGCGGACGCCGTCTTCATCGGGGGTATGCACACAGTTCAGATTTAGCTCCGCCTGAGATGACTTGCAGCTAGTCGCATCATTTCCCCGACGGGGTGCTACTCTTCGCTTGGGCCTGGCCGTAGTCAGCGGTGACCGGGCACTCTTGTCGCCTCCTTAGACGACAGCTTCGGGACCTAGCGGAAGCGTTCGCTTCCCTGGGTGGCGGCGACTTGGAGTTCTGGCAGGCTGCAGCGCCGGACCGGAGCGGATGGACACCCTCGGTAGCGCCTTAGGAAGTTACCCATTCGGCGCTGTGGATCCTGCGGCCGGGGTCGCAAGTACAGGGAGTTAGACGGGACAACTTGGCAAGACTTAGTTCCTGAGAGGTCGTGGCGCTCGGGCCTGTGGCAGTATGGTCGACGCAGCTCTTACACTAGACGGTAGATTGGAGCACGATCTTCGTCCTTCGACTCGACACAAGTGACTTGTCATCTCGGCAGATGCCAGACAAGACCTGAGAGCAGCGGTGCGTCTCCGGGACCTGGGACAACTCGAGTTTTCGAAGTCGTAACCAGTTGGCAAGCCGGGCGGTAGGCTGGGATCATGCCCACTTCGCCGTCGACTAGAGGGCCGACGCTACGGGACAGGTACTACGTGTTTTCTTCGCCGGGATTCCGTCGAGGATGGAGCGCGTGGTCGTCCTGTTCGAGTGGGACTCCCAGTAGACGGGAGCAGGGCAGTGTAGGAGGGACTCTCAGTACCTTCTTCAGCTCTCTTAGGACGGATGACTTACTAGGGGATCACCGTTCAACCTGACACCTCCTCTGCTTGGAGAAGGAGGGCGTAATTGGGAGAGGCTAGTGCGCTGGAGGCCTGCCGCACGGGGTGGCGTCGCTGTGGCCAGATCTTCCAACTTCACTGCTCGCCATCGAGTTTAAAAGGCCGGGTTATACGCTTGGTTGTCCGCCATTACTTGTTGCAAGTTGGTGGATTTAGGTGCGCACCCGGAGATTGGGCAGCAAGCCCCCTACCACAGAGGCTTCCTCCTGCGGCCGTGGGTGCTACCGTGACAACCCGCAGACCCTCAACCACTCGAGTTGCGAGGGTAGACGACGAGCGCTGTGTGACGGGAATGACGATAGCCTTCTTCCTTCCGATCTTGACGAAGCCCCAGCTGGCAGAGTCCTTCCTCGGGGTTTCATCTCCTAAGGACGGCCCCCCTTTTCGCCGTTCGGGACTTTTTAACCATGGTCACCGACTCCTACAGGCGATTTCGCTCATCAGACCCGGGTAGCTGCAAACCTCGCCTTCGGAGGCTCCCTTCGCTTGGGAATGCCCAGCTGTGCTGCGCAGGGACCAAGATCTACCTTGGGGGCTTACGGGATCTCAACCTCGTCCGTTGGAACCCGGCGCATGACGCGCCGGACGGATGTTTCAAGGAAGAGAACTGCAGGGCAGTCCTTGACTCAACCTCCAGGCTCAGTACTACGCACGCTGTCCCCACACCCGGGTGGCTGGCAGTGCCAGTCGACCGGTACATGCTACAGCTACCTCACACATCTGCCTGGACGAGACGCGGCCTACGTGACGGCGACAGTTGTTTCGCCCTGCGCGTGTTGGACGCCACCCGGGAGAACAGACTTCAGAATCCGGTGACAGCCTAACCTCTTCCAGGGTCAGTATACGTACGCGCTGTTGTCACACACACACAGATTGCTGGCAGTTACGGACGGAAGGCGCCGTGCAACTACTAACGGTACCAGCATTCAGGGCCAAATCGTGATCACCTTGGCTGTCCTACAGTCGATGACTGTCCGCCGTACGAGTGTCCGATTCCACTCAGTAGACCGGACAATAGCAACCGGTGAGCGCCTTCCGTGTGTACCTGCGCCGGACCAAGCTGGCGCAGGGGACGCACACACCTGTTTTCTCCCTCTGTCCACAGGTAGACGTGATTCTCAGCCCAGACCTGCTCCTCCTGGTTCCGGGGAGTTATCCGCCCGGCCTTCCAGGACGTTGACCTGTTGATGCCACATGTTGCACATCAAGGCGCACGAGGTCAGAGCCATGCCCGCAAGTCCCGATGCGACAGCACCGGTGCAGTCAAAGACTTGTGGCGGCTATGAGATGGCGAGCGGAGTCCACTTTCGCCCGCTTCTACCTGAGGGACCTCTCTTCCCAGCGCCAGAACCTCTCGCTGGTGGGAGACACCGCAGCAGCGCAACACTCCCTCCCGGCGCCCTAGGCGCCGCAGGTATCTTAGCTAAAATTATCGGGAGTGTGCTGCAGGAGGGCGAGTTTGTGGGCAATGTGGTTGGCAGTAGGGGCGCTATAGCGGCACCCACCTCCTCTTTGTGATTATTCCTAAGTGTAATACCATCGGTAATGTGTTTTGAGAAAACAAATGAATTTTTCAATTAAAATGCATTTTTTTGAAAAATACTTACCGATGGTATTACTCGAAGGTCCCTCCCTCCGGCCCCGCTTGCCGCAGTTCGCTAAGAACTAAACTGGGGTATGCTGGGTAACCTTGTACCGGATGTGAGTAAGGGGAGGCTATTCGGGTTTGGCATGGTCTATGGCGCCCCACTCCTGCCAACACCCCCTTATACGGACACAACCAAAATTTGGCTAAAATTAGGCCAGCTAAGAGCCATTTCCTAAGTGTAATACCATCGGTAAGTATTTTTCAAAAAAATGCATTTTAATTGAAAAATTCATATTTCACATTCAAGGCTTTGTTTTTTAAAGGTTCAAAGGATTGAGTATGTTTCTGGTAATCCTACTGACAAGCATGAACAGCATTTTTGGGCTCAAGTGTTTTATATATATATATATATATATATATATATATATATATATATATATATATATATATATATATATATATATAATATATATATATATATATATATATATATATATAATAAGAATAAGAGTACTTTATTATCTCGAAAAGAGAAATTCGCTTGTGGTACATTTATAACAAATAGTACAAACAAGACATAAAAACATTATAGCATAATTATGAACATTTTCTCCCTGCACTTGCACAGCTACAAATTCCAAATGGATATAAAGTAAACACTACAAAATCTTTACACATAACTCTTACACATCTCACACAAACATCTTTTATGGACTGAACTGAGCGGCACTTATACATTCATATATATATATATATATATATATATATATATATATATATATATATATATATATAATATATATATATATATATATATATATATATATATATATATATATATATATATATATATATATATATATATATATATTCGTTTTTAGACTAACCTCATGACTCATTCTGATTAATTTCAAACCGAGTCCTAGTCCCCCTCAAGCTCTCCTTTTGGGGAGTCTGAAATTTAGAGCTACTTGGTCCGTCTCCTAATGATTATATACAAATAACCCGCATCTATACTATATTTTCAAATTGAAAGTTAGAAAAATGATGGCAGATAATTTCTTACTTGGACTGTCGGACGAAGTGTATGATTGAAGACAAAGTAACTAATGGTACTACTTCAGAATTGTTTTTCATCAGATCTTTTGAAATTTTGCACATGAAATGGCACGCGATATGTGAAACAAACATTTTGTTTTGCTTGTCTGGAATGCTTGAACTTGTAAGCTGCTGATTATCATATTTTGACTTGTAAGAACATTTTGTCTAATGTATGTATTGCTTTCATGGTTGTTTTTGGTTTTGTTGTTGTTTATAGACGGTCAGTCAGTTGCTGCAAGGATAGGCAAGCAAGTGAAGGTGAACAGTCAGTCTATGGCAGAGGTCGTGGAGGAGCTGAAGTATGTAGGGGTGGATGTTTCGGTTCAACAAGTCTGGGATGTGGACAACCCTATATATTTTTCAATAGAGGATTCATGGTTGAGTGCTGCACAAAAGAACGCCTTAGCACGTGCAGAGTATAAACGTGCGAACGAAGGAAAAGTGGCTGTCACGTAACGGATGTGACATGTTGTTTTATTTTTTTCGCCAAGTCGTTTTTCTGTTAATAAATGTAGATCGCCGAATTCTGTACATAGCCTTAGTTTAGGGAAGTTAATAAACGTAGTGTGAGCGTAATCGTAAAGCCCGTGCAGCAAGCTTAGCAGTGAGCGAGTACAGCAGTTGCACGCTTTAGCCAAGTAGCTTTAAACCGAACAGTGTTCAGAAGCAAAGTTAACCTGCGAGGTAGCAGTAGGATATTGGTCAGTCAGCGGAGTTAGCCAGCGAAGTGAGAGTCTGGGTCAGGGTGCGGCCTCGTTTGGAGCCCTTGACAAGCTGTGTGAGGGTTCTTTTACCCTCCCTGCAAGACCACGGCCAGTGTTCCTGGGTGTGGGTGTCCCGAGAGACTTGCGACCACGGCTGCTACTCACCAGAAGACCCCTCCGGTTCGTCTTCGTCTTGTTTTGTCTCGTCCTGCCGGAGGACTCACCAGTGACAGGTAAATTATTCATGCCATTTTCCTCAGTTAGCTGCTGTGCTCTCGGGTGTGTGAATGTGTATATAGGTGCGGAAGGGTATGTTCGTCTAGTTTTTTAGTGATGTTTTAATTGAGTCTTTAACCATGTTTTTAGGTTGGGTTGTAATGTGGTGGGTGTCGGATTTAGTCTATGTTCGGCTGTCGCCGAGTGAGTATATTTAAAGGGCCATGTTGTAAAATGAATTAAAGTGGGTATCCTTTCAAATATATATATTGGTATTAAGTCCTAGATGTAATGTAATAAGATTGTCACGTTGGGTGGTTGCTGGTGATTATTTCATATCTTTGTATGTACATCTGGATATTTTGATAATGTTGGTTTTAGCAGTGGCAATGTTATTATACAAAAGTGGTTGTGCTAGCTTAATGCTAGTGTAATAGAATAGTGCAGACCTGGTGAATGTTGAATGTACATAGGAAGCTTTCATATCCATGATTGTATATTTAATATGGCCAAGGCAGGTATTAGGGTGAGACGAGACACAACTCACGTGGTTTGTGAGTAGGTGCGTGTCAAATAGGCCAGAATTAACTGTGTTGGCACTTTGACTGACAATGCGCCCTTTTCCAGTGCACTGGCTTCGATCATTGGCTTCGATCACTGGCTTCGATCACTGGCTTCGATCATTGGCTTCGAAGATTTCGTTCTTCGATCTCATCATCCACGACCAACGGTGACGCATCATCGGGAGTCAGAACGCCTTCGCTAGCCGGTCCTGTTGGACAAGTACGTTGGGCTACAGCAGGCTGACTCTACGTTCTGAGCGTCGGTCACAGGCGTGCGTGGGCAAGCGCGGCTACGGTGCTCTGTGGTGCAGGGGTAGTACTCGTACGTTATGAGCCACCCTGTCTAGTGTGGGACAGAGGACACTGTACAGAGACAAAGTTACCCGCCTTGTATAGCCGTTGGACATATTAGTCATTATCACCTGTTAGTCATATTCATCTGTTAGTCATATTCATCTGTTAGTCATATTCACCTGTTAGTCATTTTCGTCTGTTAGTCATATTCACCTGTTAGTCATATTCACCTGTTAGTCATTTTCACTTGTTAGTCATTTTTTTATATGTTAATCTTTTTTAAGTGTTAATACGTTATGAGTGCATGTGTGGGTATGTGTGAGTGTGTGGGGCGTTAGTGGGTTGGGGTGGGGGGTTAGAGTAAGGGTAGGTAATAAAGGATTTGTTTGTTGTTTATCACTGGCGTTGCGTTATTTATTTAGAGTGGGTGGGTTTTCTCGAGTGTCTGCACTCATATTGTCCACGGCGCCCTGACTCCGTCAGGCGTGTCCTGACATATTTGGTGGCAGCGGTGGGATAAGGATTAGGGGGAGGTAACAGGTTAGGTAGATTAGGGTATTTTTGTGCGCCAGTGACCGTTTGTTCGTGTTGTGGTACGAGTAAGATTTAGCGGGCTGTTGGCGGGAGTGGGGGCGTATTGCGCCAGGGGGCCACGGCCAGAGAGTGCAGTGCGCATAAACGAGGGGTGGCATGAGTGGTTGCCTCTCATTACTCAGGTACCGAGTGGTGAGGACCCTTCGGCTCTTGTCACTGTCTAGCCCTTATTCGTTGTTTGTATTCTGTGTATTTATTTGTTTTGTTTTTTCTTTGTCAGGGGTCCTGCTGGGGAGCAGTTGTCGTCGCTGCCTCCGTGACACCCACATCAGGATGCCCCCTAAACGGGATACCAGGGCCACCCGTGCCACGTCGGGGCACGACCCTGAGTCCGAGGGTGGTGGTGCAGGGGATGAGGGTCCAGGAGAGAGAGGAGCCACTTTTGCCACTCCCTCTCGGAAGGAAACGGTGGTGAGTACCCTTACCCGTACTCTCACTGCAGCAGGACTGACACCCAGTAGGGATCAGGAAAGTAAAGAGGGGTTAGGGGTGATGGTAAACCCATATGAGCAGTATAAAGTGCTAGGAGAGGGCCTAGGACTTAGTGGGGGAGCTCTAACCCAGTTCATCCTGTCCGAAGTTAGGAGAGAGGAAGAAAAACGGGAACGTGACCTAGAGCGTAGGGCGTTTGAGAGGCAGCTCCAGATGGACCGTGAGGCGGTAGAGAGACGGCTCCAGATGGACCGTGAGGCCGCAGAGCAAGCTAGGCGGGATGACTTAGCATTGACCGAACGTAAGCTAGCTGCCGCGGAACAAGCACGGAGAGAGGAGCTAGCCGCCGCGGAACAAGCACGGAAAGAAGAGCTCGTCGCGGCCGAGACGCGGCTTAGATTACAGTTAGCAGCATCGGAAAAGAAGTCAGTTACGGAGTCTAGTCAGCATTACTCGCTCAAGATGCGTCCGTTAGAGGATAAGGAAGATGTGGAATCTTACCTTCAGCTCTTTGAGAGAGTAGCCGAAACCCAGGGGTGGCCGAAAGAGGTATGGGGGATCAGGTTAGCACCTCTATTGCAGGGGGAGGCCCGTGATGCATACCTTAGGCTGACGGTAGAGCAAGGTAAAGATTTTGAGGTGGTGAGGGAGACCTTACTGAGAAGATTCAGGCGTGACGCTGAATATTACAGACGCCAGTTTCGCGAAGCTAAAAAGGAGAGTCCCGAAACGTTTCCCCAGTTGTTCGTTAGGTTGAAGACCTCAGTCAAGCGGTGGTTCACTTTAGCCCATAAGAACATAGAGGACGTAGAACAAGTGCTAGACATGTTTCTGTCTGAGCAACTTTATGCTATTATGAATGCAGACCTTGAAATGTTCGTTAGGGAAAAACGTCCTAGGAATGGTGAAGAGGCCGCGGAGCTAGCGCAGCTCCATATCGACACCAAACGGGCAGTCTCGCGTCCATTGGGTGGGGGGGCCGATTCGTCCGCCGTTCAAGAAGGACAAAGGGTCGAATAAACCCCCTGAGACCAAAGCAGAACATAGGGCAGAACCAGCTAGTTCAGGCAGGGGGACTGGGGAACGGCTGTGTTTCAAGTGTAACAAACCAGGGCACTTAGCAAGGAACTGTCAGAGTAAGGCGTCAGTTAACCAAGTCACCATTGCTCCTGAGATAGTAGCCGTAATGACAGAGCCCGTGACCGTAGGGATGCGGACGATCCGGCCCTACGACCCGTGGAGTAAGGGATTAGCCAAGGGAAAGGAAGTTCGTATCATGCGTGATACCGGCGCGGATATGAGTGCGATCGCCGCCAAGTGGATAGAACCCAGGGATCTTACAGGTCGGTTCATAGACGTCAATCCCGTCGACCATACTAAGTCCGATAAGTATCCGACTGCATGGGTTGAAATCGATTCCCCATTCGTGCGAGGGACAATCGAGCTTATCGTAATGGAGCGCATGGGACCGGACGTAATCCTAGGGAACTGGGTGACTTTTTCAGATGGGAAACGTAGTCCCGTATCCATTGATGCCAGTGAGTGTGCTATGGCAGCAGCAGTCCAAACTCGAGCTCAGATTCAGAGGGAAAAGGGAGGAGAGAGCGCGCTGAAAGTCGTTAAGCAGGCCGATCTCAATGTGACTCCTGCCCAGCTGATAGAGTGGCAAAACCAGGACGAAACTCTAGCTCGCGCTAGGAAGTTGGCCGAAGAGGGCCGAGCAATTCCGTCAGGGAAAAGTCTGATAGAATTTTGCAGGACGAAAGAGCAGATGGGAGAAGAGGTGAGAGATGCAAGCCAGTACGTGGTAGATTTACGGAATCGCATTGAAGAGACTTGCAGGTTAGCGCAACAGAATTTGAAGCTAGCTTCGAAAAAGCAGAAACAGCACTTTGACCGCAGAGCCAAACCACGCAGTTTTAGTGCAGGAGACAAGGTTTTGCTGTTACTTCCAGTTAAACACAACAAGCTGGAGATGGCTTGGCAGGGACCATTCGAAGTTCTAGAGAGAGTCGGAGAGTGTGACTACAGGGTACGGGTGGGCAGTAAAAATAAACTGTACCATGCAAATCTGTTGAAAAAGTTCCAAGAACGAGTGTCAGTAGCTACAGTAGTGATAGATGAGGAGGACGAAGATGAGGGGGGAGAGGCATTCATGGTGGTAAAGGAAGTACCCACCATTCCTTTGGTAGTGTCTGAAGGACCCTCCGACGTCCATCTTGATCCTAACTGTCCAGAAATCCATTCTAGTATACAAGCTCTGACTGTCCAGTTTAAGGATATTTTGACAGATTATCCGTTGAGGACGACACTAGACTCGTGTGAAATCCACTTGACTGATGAAGTGCCGGTGAGAACGAAGCAATATCCTCTACCTCATTCTCAGCTAGAGGTAGTCAAAGCCGAAGTGGATGCTATGCTAGAGATGGGAGTAATCGAGAGAGCCAATTCCCCATACAACTCACCGATCGTCTTGGTGAAGAAGAAGGATGGCACTGTTAGGTTTTAGGAAACTGAATCAAAAGGTCGTGTTCGATGCTGAGCCAATGCCTGACGTGGAGTACCTATTTTCCTTACTGTCCAAGGCTAAGTACTTGAGTAAGTTAGACCTAGCTAAAGGCTACTGGCAGGTACCCATGTTAGAGAGCGACAAACCGAAAACTGCTTTCACCACACCGGCAGGACAATTCCAGTGGAAGGTAATGCCTTTCGGGTTAAAGACGGCAGGGGCAATCTTTTCCCGAATGATGAGGAGGTTACTAGAACCTTTGCGATTGACAGAAGTTAGCAATTTCATGGACGATGTCATGATTGCTTCCTCCACTAAAGAACGTCACTTACAGTGTATTGCCCAGCTCTTTGGTAGGTTAAGAGAGGTCCAGTTGGCGGCCAGACCTACTAAGTGTTACTTGGGGTTCAAGCAATTGGAATATCTGGGGCATACAGTGGGTAACGGTCAGATAAAACCAGAGGGAGACAAGATGCAGCGGATAAAAGACGCGCCGCGACCACAAACAAAGAAACAAGTCAGATCGTTTCTTGGGTTGGCAAATTATTACCGCCGGTTCGTTCCTAACTTTGCGGCCATAGCAGCCCCACTAACCGACCTGACCAAGGGAGGAAAGACTGGACAGATCGGTTGGAACGATGCATGTGAGACAGCATTTGAGACGCTGAAGGCGCGACTGTGTTCAGGTCCTGTGTGCTCATTGCCAGACTTCGATCGTCTCTTCGTGTTGCAGACAGATGCGTCCGAAGGGGGGGTAGGGGCCGTATTATGTCAGGACCATGGTAACGGTTTACAGCCTGTTGCATGCGCGAGCAAGAAACTATCCAAAGCAGAGCGTAACTACTCCACCATCGAAAAGGAGTGTCTTGCAATCGTGTGGGGAATTCAAAAATTCCGTCAGTATCTGTATGGTAGGACATTCGTCGTACAGACCGACCATAGACCATTGCAGTACTTGCAACAAGCTAAATCCACAAACAGTCGACTGATGAGGTGGGCTTTGCAGTTGCAGCCATTTTCCATTAGAGTGGAAAGCATAGCCGGTAGAGTAAATGTTCCTGCTGACTTTTTGAGTAGAACAGGGTGGTAGAAACCGTAAATGTGGAAGCAGTATTGGGACAGTCATATAGTAATCAAACCCGGGTGTTTGATCTGGGAGGGGGGTATGTCACGTAACGGATGTGACATGTTGTTTTATTTTTTTCGCCAAGTCGTTTTTCTGTTAATAAATGTAGATCGCCGAATTCTGTACATAGCCTTAGTTTAGGGAAGTTAATAAACGTAGTGTGAGCGTAATCGTAAAGCCCGTGCAGCAAGCTTAGCAGTGAGCGAGTACAGCAGTTGCACGCTTTAGCCAAGTAGCTTTAAACCGAACAGTGTTCAGAAGCAAAGTTAACCTGCGAGGTAGCAGTAGGATATTGGTCAGTCAGCGGAGTTAGCCAGCGAAGTGAGAGTCTGGGTCAGGGTGCGGCCTCGTTTGGAGCCCTTGACAAGCTGTGTGAGGGTTCTTTTACCCTCCCTGCAAGACCACGGCCAGTGTTCCTGGGTGTGGGTGTCCCGAGAGACTTGCGACCACGGCTGCTACTCACCAGAAGACCCCTCCGGTTCGTCTTCGTCTTGTTTTGTCTCGTCCTGCCGGAGGACTCACCAGTGACAGGTAAATTATTCATGCCATTTTCCTCAGTTAGCTGCTGTGCTCTCGGGTGTGTGAATGTGTATATAGGTGCGGAAGGGTATGTTCGTCTAGTTTTTTAGTGATGTTTTAATTGAGTCTTTAACCATGTTTTTAGGTTGGGTTGTAATGTGGTGGGTGTCGGATTTAGTCTATGTTCGGCTGTCGCCGAGTGAGTATATTTAAAGGGCCATGTTGTAAAATGAATTAAAGTGGGTATCCTTTCAAATATATATATTGGTATTAAGTCCTAGATGTAATGTAATAAGATTGTCACGTTGGGTGGTTGCTGGTGATTATTTCATATCTTTGTATGTACATCTGGATATTTTGATAATGTTGGTTTTAGCAGTGGCAATGTTATTATACAAAAGTGGTTGTGCTAGCTTAATGCTAGTGTAATAGAATAGTGCAGACCTGGTGAATGTTGAATGTACATAGGAAGCTTTCATATCCATGATTGTATATTTAATATGGCCAAGGCAGGTATTAGGGTGAGACGAGACACAACTCACGTGGTTTGTGAGTAGGTGCGTGTCAAATAGGCCAGAATTAACTGTGTTGGCACTTTGACTGACAATGCGCCCTTTTCCAGTGCACTGGCTTCGATCATTGGCTTCGATCACTGGCTTCGATCACTGGCTTCGATCATTGGCTTCGAAGATTTCGTTCTTCGATCTCATCATCCACGACCAACGGTGACGCATCATCGGGAGTCAGAACGCCTTCGCTAGCCGGTCCTGTTGGACAAGTACGTTGGGCTACAGCAGGCTGACTCTACGTTCTGAGCGTCGGTCACAGGCGTGCGTGGGCAAGCGCGGCTACGGTGCTCTGTGGTGCAGGGGTAGTACTCGTACGTTATGAGCCACCCTGTCTAGTGTGGGACAGAGGACACTGTACAGAGACAAAGTTACCCGCCTTGTATAGCCGTTGGACATATTAGTCATTATCACCTGTTAGTCATATTCATCTGTTAGTCATATTCATCTGTTAGTCATATTCACCTGTTAGTCATTTTCGTCTGTTAGTCATATTCACCTGTTAGTCATATTCACCTGTTAGTCATTTTCACTTGTTAGTCATTTTTTTATATGTTAATCTTTTTTAAGTGTTAATACGTTATGAGTGCATGTGTGGGTATGTGTGAGTGTGTGGGGCGTTAGTGGGTTGGGGTGGGGGGTTAGAGTAAGGGTAGGTAATAAAGGATTTGTTTGTTGTTTATCACTGGCGTTGCGTTATTTATTTAGAGTGGGTGGGTTTTCTCGAGTGTCTGCACTCATATTGTCCACGGCGCCCTGACTCCGTCAGGCGTGTCGTGACAGTGGCAGCAAACGAGGACAAGCAGCTGCTGCTGAAATTTTTGGTGGAGAAGAATGCTGTCATTGATGACCTAATTAAGCAGGATCTCTTGAATTTTGGCGAGCTTGGGGAACGACATCTAATGTGTTTGCGTCGGAATCTTTTGGAACAGTTGCACAAGACTTGTGCAAGTGACTTTGCAAAATACATCGAACTCGACACCAGTCTCCAGTATAGACCAAGTGATATTCTGCAGCTGGTCTCTGGAGGCGCAGAACCTACCTTCGATGCGATTGATATTCAGCTTGAGGAGGTTGACGTCCTGAGTGATGACATTAAAGAACTTTTGGAAGATGCTTTATAGGTCTAGTTAGCATCACTCTAAATGTGACAAGAATTATTGTGATTGTGTGTTTATGTATTCTTACTTATGATTTACTAGTGACATAAAACAGTATTATGAAATTGTTAGTAAACACTGTGTAAACTCTCAAGTATACATGATTCACAGACAAATAATTATTTGAACTTTTTGTGTAGAACTTTGACATTTACAGTAAACTTTAGTTATAACAGGGTCAGATACAGTATGATGTACATATATAAAACTTTTTGCAGTAATTTGTTCATGTATGATAGCAAAAGTGAGTCAAAGAACTGGGCCAGTGGACGTCCATCTGGCATCTGCAGTAAAGTGTAACATAGCAGATGATGCATCTTCCTTATGTATAATAACTTGTTTGTCTGCCTGTAAAGGTCAAGGGCCACTCAAGGTTCTTGTTTTGTTTCCTTTTATGAATAAAATGCTTGTACTCATTTTCATATTATGATCTTAAAACTGAGTGAGAAAGATAAGGCAAGATCTGTAAGGAGCGAGTGAAAAAGAGAGAGTGTATTGGTAATTAAGAACTAAATCCACGCACTTCTTCTTGGCTTGATTTCGCGAACGAAGATTCTATAGGGCTTGCCCACGTCGTCTGCAGGAAATCC
The DNA here is from genome assembly GCA_036245525.1 of Semisulcospira habei. Taxonomy (NCBI): domain Eukaryota; kingdom Metazoa; phylum Mollusca; class Gastropoda; family Semisulcospiridae; genus Semisulcospira; species Semisulcospira habei. Next base: position 26,926,164 of record BTPG01000006.1, read on the forward strand.
ACGCACACACAGGAACTAAATACGTTATTTGTTTATGAAGGGAATGACATGTACAAATACTAAAGCTATATTGGCCATTGTATGTCACATACAGTGTCTAGTGCGACACTGTATAGCTTTCATGCATTTTCCACAGTCAGTTCACATACATCATAACAAAAATAGACTGTCTTCCTAAATCAAATCAGAGAGGTAGAGAATTCTGTCAGCTCATACACACATAAAACACTGTATTGCGGTGCTTTTGCATCAATTAGGAACATTGTATAACACTGACGCGTTTGATGATTTTACGTCACCGTCGCTGTCTGATTCTTCTCCTGAAGTGGACAATTTATACTTTTGTCATTAAGTCCCGGGTCGCGGTGGGGAGAATTAAAAGTATGTCCATGATGTCGGAGGCGGGCAGGCTACACCTCTAACAACTGAAGTAACAAGATAAAAATTACCTCATGTCTAGTTACGCTAACCTCGCTGCTGAACGTACATTCGGCGCGAAGCTCGCTCTTTCTCACACATTATGCGCGCATCTCTAAGAGGCATAGATCCTCATGTGCCCGGATGGCGCATGAACATCTATACCTCTTGAGGATGTTGGAGCGCGTGCATGCCGCACTCAGGCACACGCAAACACACACATCGATGCGCTTTCAGAAAAGCATGCAGGTGTACTTAGTATAGCATGTAGCTAGGTAAGATCAAGACACAAATTATAGCAAGACTGAAATTGTACCGTGAAGTTATAGTTTTGTCACTTTTTTTCGCAAGTCTTGAAGCAAAAGCGAAACTCATGTAACGTTAAATATAAAATTACGTAAAAACAAAGAAATACGTCTTGACAAATGACGTTTGACAAACCAATGACACATGCGCGCATCTCCAAGAGGCATAGATCTTCAAGTACCCGGAGGGGGCATGAGCATATATGCCTCTTGATGTTTGCAGCGCGGCGCGCATGCAAACATGACGCACACGCGGCATACATTCACATCGACGCGCTTTCAGAAGAGCATGCAGTTGTTCACTTCCAGTGGCAATAAACCATTTTTCACATCTGCTCAGGAAACCACCTTTCCTGAAGACCATGACTTCAGTTCATTGTGAAGTCACAGTTGATTTGCAGGCCTAACAAGAGAATTAATCTGATTTTGCAGAGTCAAATGGTTGTTGTGATGCGTCTAGTGTGGGAGTTTAGCTTGTCGCTCATGCTTTTAGCTCCGACCACTGACTAGCAGTTTTGCGAAAAGGGGAGCAGAGCATGTCAGTCTCTCCCTGTCAGTACACGCCTGTCCAACAACAAGCCTCATGTAGTGTCTCCTCGTGGCGACTCACGGTAACCGAGCACCTTACGGACTCGGGCTGAACTACAGAGGACTCGGAGGAAGTCTAGTCAGTCCCCAGACATGCGGCATGCAGGCCCATCGATATGTGGACAAGCCCTGATGTCCATCGGAACCAGATCCCCAGCTATGAGTAAATAGCCACACTGCCTTGTGGGTGCCTTGGGAGAGGCAAAGGCTAGGGGAGTAAACCCTATACAAATCCGGGCAGGGATGCTCGATAGCCTTGGTTGGCAGATCTCCTTTGAGAAGAAAAAACCTGAAAAGATGGGACTCGTAAGCCTTGCTCGACAACTCATCTAGGAGGACACTCCAAAACCAAACCGGCTGTGCTCCCAGAAAAGGCCTTTTGACCAGGAGTTAAGGGTGAGGTAACCCCGAGTGCTGAAGATGGAGGTACTGGGCTGCACAGCGCACTCTAATAAACCACAGTACCAATGACGCATAAACAGCCATATGACACTTGAAGATGGATGCAACAGAAATGGTGCTCGCCCTGTGGAGTCTAAACAGACAGGTGCAGTACTGCGGGGCTCTGCGCCTCTTCGGAGCCCACCCCTAGCGACTGGAGGACCTTCCCGACTGTCTCGAGGAGCCAGGGGACTGGTCAGAGCAGACCACAGAGCACATCCTCCAGGACTGTGGGCCGAACCACCCGCTGCGGCTGAGGGAGGAGATAATTATGGCCGAAGCCCGCCACTCTACAAGAGAAACTGTACGTGCCCGGCTGTGGAGGCGCTACAGAAGACCACAGATTTCATTTTGAAAGCCAAACTTCAAGTGTGACGGCGTTCGAGAAGAAGATGAAGATCTGATTTTGCGGACCGGCAGATGGTGAACATGAAAGTAACACTAAATCGTCGGCGCAGAGTAAAACAAACAGTTCCGCTAGTCCTGACCACAATTGGATGCCAGTTTTCCATCCATAGAGGGGAATTGTTCAGCTAGCTCGTTGATAACGAACAAGAAACTTAAAATGTCCGGACTGGCTCCGCCCCCACGCAGCCTTGTCTTAAACCCTGGGGACAGTCAAAACAGTCAGTAAGACCATCTCGTACACGCTGACGTACACGTGCTTTCAAAGAATCGTACATGACCATAACAGCTCATTATAAGGTGCCTGAAGCGCCTGATTTTATTAAAGTTATCCAACAGGGTTTTATGTCTCATTGAATCATAGCCGGCACGCTTCAGATCCACGAAGCAAGCCGACAGCTTTGCAGGTTTACTCAAGTCAGTATTTCTGGGTAGCAGCGTACGGTGAGAATATATGGTCTGTTGTTCTATAGCCTTTTCTCACGGCAGTGAAGCCTGCCTGTTTCAGAGATCTTATGGTTGTCCTCAAGCCAGCCGGCAGTACAGTCGGTCATCAAGGACGGATGCATAGACACAGTTCCCAATCAGGCCGAAGGAGGGAGATTCCGCCCCTGTAGTTCCGGCTGAAGGGACTCGCGATCGTCTTTTTTTTGTGGTGAATGAGTACTATATTATAGCCTCCGTCCACATACTTGGGTATGTACCATAAAGTGTTAAAGTCAACTATTTTGTGAGAAAACTTATCATAGCTCTTACGGCGCTGATTTTAAGCATATCTGCTGATATGCCGTCCGCACCGCTGGCTTTACCGACATTTAAGTGTCTCAATGCTGCAGTCGCACCTCCTTGTCGGTCATAATTGGTTCATCGAGCCTCCTCTATCCCGGGTAAGGCGCCAATATCGGGGGTTTCCGATACCTCTAACGGGGTTTCATCACGGCACTCAGTTGAACACCTCTTTGAAATGGTTCAATCATTCAACATTCCTAACTATTGCCTGACTAGCGGTTTATATTATAAGTTCAGTATTGGTCCCGGCCGGAGGGGTTCGATACACGGACCTTTGTAGGCCTGAGGGAGGTCAAAGGAATCACTGTTGTACCCCGAAGGCCTGAGGGGTACAGCGATTCCTTTGACGGCCTCCCGAAAGCCTACAAGGGTCCGTGCAGCGAACCCCTCCGATCAATAACGTATTTGTTTTCACTCCGCTATTTTCGTAAAAGAAATCAAGAAGACATCTTGCGACCTGGATCACGCCAGACATGACTGACGCCAAAGGTATACATTTATACATAATAGACTTATGACGTCATTTAGTGTAGTCATGACGGGCCGTCAGCAGTACTGAGTGTGCTTGTTGTTTCGAACAACACTACGTAACTTTGTATTGGCGATCTTTATGAGTTGATAGAACAAAACTGGCATCGAAGATGCGTCATCGAGAGGCCGCTACAAAACGTCAGCCATTTTTTGCTACAGGGGTCGGGCACGGTCACATGGTACGGTTTGCGCTAAAATGACTGGTCGTGTGACGTAGGGAGGAAAATAATAATATTAATACTGAAGCGCATTAAATCGGCTTTATCCCAATTGAAACTGAATCGGCTCAAAGCGCCGCCGCGACTGAACTTAACCCAACAAGCACGCTCACGTGAATCAGGCGCATTCACTCACACACTGTACACTTAAACACAGAACATTCACGTGGTGCTAAGGGCAAGTTCAAGCGAGCTACTGTAGTATATATATATATATATATATATATATATATATATATATATATATATATATATATATATATATATATATATATAAGCAGGTATTTATTTCTTTCCAAAACACCTTTGAGTTAGTTATTTGATTTGCTAACAGCCTGATCTGCTTTTGCTTTTTTGAGCCCGTTTTTTGTCTGTGACTAACCTCAGTCCAATACTGGCGCCGGCCTGACCTGACAAAATCAGTCGGACGAAAGGTGCGCGGCAGTGTGAACTTTCAAGGGTGCATGCCCAGAGTATAGAGGCTTTCACGAACTCTTAGAATACAGGGGTGCATGCACTCATTTGGATCACGCACCAAGTGTGCATGAGCTTTGGTGAATATATCTCAGTGGGGCACATTTAGAGATGTAAAATAAGTAGTTCCACAATGTAGAACCCGCAAATGACAAAGTGGATTTAAATATATCTAATCGGTGTTTTGGAACAATATCGGACGGCCCTCATATTCCCATAGCAGGAATCTGATTTATGTAAACAGATCCATTAGATATTCTGGAGCGCTATGCCTGCACACTTTAAACATCAGTACCCCTTTGTCAAGTTTAAAGTGATTTTGAAGGTAGGAATGCAGATTTATTGAGTTTTTCCTCTATTGCCAAGTGTGGGTCAGGAAAAATTAATTTGGCCATTCTCCTATGAAAAAGAATTTAGTCTTTTTAAGTGGACATCACTGCGGCAACAATACCACACCGTCGATGCGTAGTTTATATGTGACGTGTGCATTACTGAACAATTTCGGGTTTCACTATCTGTGTAATACTTTCATTTTGATAACATAAAGAGAGAGAGAGAGAGAGAGAGAGAGAGAGAGAGAGAGAGAGAGAGAGAGAGAGTACATGTATACAACCATACTAACAGCAAAGCAACTCTATTTTGTCCAACATTTTATTTGACAACTGACATGATAACGTACACCATCTAGCTAGCAACTGAGACAGCCTGTATGATACAGTATTAAAATACAGCAAAATGTACAAACACTTCCAACAGACTAGACTAAACATGAACAGAGAACTATAACTTTATTGGCACACACATCAAATTACAAAAATATAAGGAAAAAATGCAGATAAAAAAATGACTAGAGAGCTACCACTTTATGGCACCAAAAACAAAAGAACGGAAAAGCCGTTATGGCTCATGAGTATGATCTCTTGTGATCTTTGACCCGAGTGGTCATGCAAAATAGTATACACAGCAAAATGCACGAACGCTTCCAAACATGACTAAACATGAACTGAGAACTACAACTTTCTTGGCACACACATCAAATTACAAAAAGGTAAGAAAACAATGCAGATTAAAAAATGACTAGAGAGCTACCACTTTCTTGGCACCAAAATCCAAAACAAGAACGGAAAAGCCGTTATGGCTCATGAGCATGACCTCTTGTGATCTTTGACCTGAGGGGTCATCCAAAATAGTATAAACAGAAGGTTTTACTATAATGTATCTCAGTACAAAGTTTGGGTTGAAAGTTGAAAATAAGCATTTGAGAAAGAACCTTTGTGAAAATATGCCTTCTGTTTTTTACTTATTATTTTATTACCTATTTCTGGACGCCCTGTGAACTCAACCTTCCAGAGTGGTCACTGAGATTGAATTGCTTAGAAAGATTTTGTCACAAAGCATCTTTGGGCCATGTTTGAAGTCTATGGCTAAAATAGTCTAAAATTTTTTTACAAAGTTTACCACAGACAACAGACGGACCATCTACAACAGACGATGGATGGCCCAGAATCACTTTTGCTATTGCAAGTGAACCAAAACTTAACGCACACAGATGAGCAGTTTTGGTCACCATAAACATGCACACTTCAGAAGAAAGAACATGTGACATGCTAAAAATCTATTTATTACTTTGTCGCATTATGCGAGTTATCTTGGCCTTTAGCATATCATATGTTTTGCCTTCGAAGAATGAGAGCATCTCTTAAAAAAAATTGTCTGGCACAGTTTCCACTTTAGCAATATAATTTCCAAAGTAATTCTGTATTGCCTGCTCCTCATTGCTTGTCCAGGTTTTCAGAGCTGAAAAAAAAAAAGAAGGAAAAGTTCAAAGCGAACACAATAAGAGTAGAATTACAAGCCATCTTGGCTCTTCCAAGACAAATGACCAAACTACAAGTGTAATGACAAATTGTTCTCATCGTTAAAAAGAACGTACTTGCCCTAATCCAACAAAGCACTATCCACTAACAGTGTGGTGGCTTTTTTCACTACACTACTTTTTAGTATCAGTTTTTCGCCAAACTTCCCACAAAGCTTGAATGTAAACAAATGACATCAAAAGTATGATTCTAAAAAAAAAAAGAAAAAAAAAAGAAACACCTTAAGACAGCTTTTGGACATTAAAGCAAATGCGTTACAGAAAATGGTACTTCCCCTAATCCAACAAAACACTTTGTTTTCCTCCCTATGTCACACGACCAGTCCCTTTAGTGCAAACCATTCCATGTGACCGTGATATAAAAAACCCTGTAGCGAAAAATTGCGAACATTTTGTAGCCCTCTCAATGACGCATCTTGGATGCCAGTTTTGTTCTATAAAAGATCATCAAACGTTCTAAAGTACAAAGTTACTTAGTGTTGTTCGAAACAACAAACACACTCAGTACTGGAGATGGCAACGTCATGACATATTTTAAATAAGTCATAAGTCTATTATGTATAAATGTAAAGTATTCCTTTGGCGTCAGTCATGTCTGGCGTGATCCAGGTCGCAAGATGTCTTCTTGATTTCTTTTATGAAAATAGTGGAGGAATGAAAACAAATACGTTATTGGTCGGAGGGGTTCGCTGCACGGACCCTTGTAGGCCTTCGGGAGGTCAAAGGAACCATTGTACCCCTCAGGCCTTCGGGGTACAATGATGCCTTTGACCTCCCTCAGGCCTACAAAGGTCCGTGTAGCGAACCCTTCAGACCAAAAACTTATAATATATATCCACCAACAGTGCGGTGACTTTTTCACTACACTACTTTTTAGTATTGGACTCTTGCCACAAAGTTACCTATAAGCAGGCTTGAAGACTGTGGCTTGAATAGTCTCTGAGAAAATGCTATCATTAAAGTTTCACGATGGCCGACAGACCAATGGCCATAAAACACATGCACTTTTCTATTGCACACGAGCAACTAAAACCAAAAACAAAGATCATTTATATACATGAAACAAAATAACAGCTTTCCTAAAAACTTCTTCTTTATTCAGAAGCAGGGCATTTGTTTTATCTACTAAATGACAGCAGCTGATGCATAAATAACTTTTATTAGTTTACAATTAAAGAGGCGCTTTTGTTTATATATGTAGGTCTTTATGAACTATTGCGACAATATTCAGATAGGTCCCAAATCATATAAACAAACATGTCTCATATTTGTATACCTAAGTCATCAAATCATGAATATATATCAGCCTGTGCTGTGGTCTAAGAGTCCACTGATTCTTCTACCACTGCGTTCCTGAAAAACAGTGCAAGAGAGCTCTTAGTTGATTACTGAAAAACAACTGAAACTTCATAGCAGCACAATGTCAACTGTATTTATCTCTGAGTCTGATACAAGAACAGCAAAGCCCATGACTGCATGTTCTCAGACCAGTGACCTTGACAAAAGGTCACTCAAATGTCAAATGTGCTGAACATACTATAAACATGGGAAAACTGAACTCTAAATGCACTCAACTCTCCCTTTTTTCCAGGAGTACAAATCAATGTGACTGTTCAAAATATTTAGTTGCTGTGGCAGTTCTTATTTAATGTCAGCAAAAGAGAGAGCATTCAAGTGCTCGCGAACCTTGCCCCGCAGCAAGCTGATGTCCATGCGGCGATCACTTTCTGCTTCGATATCGGGTGTCCCATCTAAACAGTTACTGTTCTTCATTATACAGCTTAACAAATATCAAAATCAAGTCATGATCAATCGGATTTAAAAACCAGAATGGCAAAGTCATTGTGGGGCTCACGAGCATGACCAATACACATAATAAACCTGACCTTTACCTTTCAAACAGGTCACTGAAAATTTAAAGTATCTTTCACGTAAGACTTGACTTTTGAACCTGCAAAATCCACTTTTCTCAAAATTAATGAATTTTTTTCACACTTTTGCAACCTCTCATGACCTTTGAAAGTGATTAACCACTGCACACTCCATGCACGAGAAGGTTTCATTATCAGCTATCTTTAAGCTAAATTGATTTTTACAGTTTGACAAAACCCTAGCAAAAACTGAAATTGTACACAAAATAGTCATCCCAATTAATGTGAAAAAAGTTTTGTCATCAGGCATCCCTTTACCAAGTTTAAGTCCCAAGCTTAAAACAGTATTTGAGAAAAACAACATGGCAATTTTGTACTGATTTCTTGACCCTCTGTGACCCTGAACTTTGAGATAGGTCACTGAAATTAGTATGTTTAGAAAGGTCGCGACGCAAGAGTCAGTGGACAAATCTGATGACTATGGCTTTAATACTAATAGTAACAGTCTCCAAGGTAAACATCAACTTTACTATAGACAACAGTTTACAGACAGCGGATACACAGACTCACTGTTGAATCACACTTGAGCCAGAAATGATATTAAGGCTGCTGTATACCCCTCTTCCTGACTTTATTACTTAAAGTCAATGTGTCATTTGTCAGGACACTATGATTTAGAAGTACAACACTGTTCATTTGAAATAATGTTCACCAACATATTTTATTAAATAAAACTGATAGTGATATTGATGATTTTGGCATGGTCTAGAAAAGTTTATAAGCACAAGAGGTACAAATACCGAATATGCTTACATGCACGTCCAATGACCCCAAGTAAGGGCTGACAATTTGTTAGGACATTCTTTAGGAGTTCCTTCACGTAAATTTTGGTACCAGTTTTTTTCTGATGTTCTGTCGACAAATAAAACAGCAATGCCCAGTCCTGTGTCCTGAAGCTTGTCTATCTGAAATGAAAGTAAGTGTTAATATGGTTTAAAAAAAAAAAATCACCATCCCCTTTATCCAATAACCTTTGCAAAAACAGTCTCACTCAGGAATCATAGCCCTATAAAATTTGGCTATGCATACTTAATAAAACCAAAACAAAACAAAAAAACTCCAGCAGAATAGTCTGAAATAACTGGGTTCTTCTTGCCTGGCCCACAACTTTGATATGACGTGACCCACAATCTTTTAGTACGTTGCTGACAACAGCGTCAAATGCACACAGAACCTAATTGACACAGTGACTGAAGAGGAGATGCTGAACCAACTTATAAGAAAGCAACAACTCAAAATTAACTTTATACTACAGGTCCTGAATATTAAAAGCCCCCTTAGTAATAGTAAGAGGATGGAAATGATCGTCTTATTCTATACCTGCGTATTTCTCTGTGGGCTGGCGATTGGGTGCCTGATAGGCGGGGGCAGGGGATCTAACTGTTTGTCTGTCCAGCGCTGTGATTCCCCTTGGTTTGAGTACAATTCTGCCAGCGCTAGCCTCACCTATCTGGTTTGTGAGTAGTAATAGCTCAGACTATTTTAAACACTAGACAGACCCAGAATGAAATGACAACTGAAAGATTACATTGCACTGAATTTTCTTCAGCAGCTGCTGTCTATCACATCCACTCTGCTGGCGAACATCAGCTGCTTTACAGGTGTAAACAGCTCTCTCCTCATCAGGCAGTATCCGCCACATCTCAGCACCTTCTCTGCATTTTAGACCAGTCCCTGTGACATAGAAATAGTATAGAGAGAGGAGAAAAATGCAGTACACTGCATTCAAACATACTCATTCCGCTGCATTGGATCCCTCTGTATGATTAAATGATGCAAATTAAGCATTTGGCAATTTTCCGGGTTGCTAAAAAGGGTCAACCCTTCTCCCTTGGTTCCTCACAATGCTACAGGCAACTTTCAGGCATCTTACATTTCAACACCAATCCCAATATTTGGAGCTCAGAAAAGCATTTTTCATTTGACAGGTGACTGAACTGCAGTGTTCCTCTTAGGCTGCTAATTTTTGGCTCACATGCAAAGCAAATGTGAGTCTATGTTTGGGGCCACGCCAGTGGACGTCCGTCCATCGTAAACTTTAACGTTGGCATTTTCTCGGAGACTATTCAAGCCACCATCTTCAATCTTGGCCCAAGGATACTTTGTGGCAAGACCTTTCCAAACATACCAATTTGAGTGACCTCTCACAATGGCAATGTCACAGGGGCTCAGGAAATAGGTCCAAAATAGCTATATTTTGACATAATTTATTTTTTCTCATACTATTCACAACTTCAAACCCAAACTTGATACAAAGATACCTGATGGTAAGACCTTTCTAAGCATACTAATCTGGATGACCCCTCAGAAAGGTCAAGGGTCACAAGAGCTCAGGAAATAGGTTCAAAATAGCCATATTTTGACAAAAGATGTTTTTTCTCAAATACTATTCACAACTTCAAACCCAAACTTGCTACAGAGGTACCTGATGGGAAGACCCTTCTAATTTTATGCATACTAATTTGGTTGATTCCTTGGAAAGATCAAGGGTCACAAGAGCTCAAGAAATAGGTCCAAAATAGCCATAATTATTTGACAAAAGATGTGTTTTTTTCTTTCTCAAATACTATTGACAACTTCAGTTCAAACCCAAATTTGGTACAGAGATACCTGATGGTAAGACCTATATATGAATACTAATTTGGATGACCATTCGGAAAGGTCAAGAGTCACAGACAAATGTGTGTAAAATGCCATTTTAAAAATAAAATTCTAGGTATTATGAACATTTTCACAAATTTTTCAATCAAATTTGGCACAAAGGTAGCTGATGCTGGCAGGGGAGGGGGGTTTGACAGATCTGATAAACATGCTTACATTTTGAAAAAACATTATGATTTTGCTGGTGCAAAGAAGCCAGCCCTTTACTTATTGTCACAAAGGTCACACATATAGACTGGTCGTCCACGTGAGCTATAATGGCTTTATCTTTCTTGTTAAATCTTGCTGACTTTCATCACCCCCTCCAAATACAGCTTTTACAATATTTCATGAATGGTAGAATCGGCTGAGATACGCAGTGACTCAGTGGCACCATGTATAATAACAAATTAAATTTTAGCAGAACACTGCCAAAGGACAGGCCCTGTGACATACAGTTTGCTGAAAACTACTAGCAACAACAATGGCACAACGATGAATGTTCCTTTAGTCTTACCCTTGCTTATGTCTGAGAAAAAGGTGATAGTCATTAGTATGCATCGCTGGTGAAATCTGAAACAAGAGTGATAATCAACATCAAAAATTGCACAACACACAGTCCCTACAATCTGATACCACAGTTACTACCAGTCATACAAAGTACTACAGCAGCGAATAAGTCAAAACACAACGCTTTTAAAAAGTAGGCCCCCTAGGCAGCCAAATGTTTCAAACAAGGAGACTAAGCTAATACATGAAATAAGTTCGAATCTTTGCAAGATCTCCCTCGCCTGCTGACCTGGGCGTAACATGCGTTTGCAGCTAAGATTGAGCAAAATTGGGTGGTTTGAAGGAAACTGACACTTTCTTTTTTTAACTTACCTGAGCCAAAACGAATGGGAATATCCGTGAAAACGAGCTGTGACGAAACGCCGGAGGATTCAGGCGCTAACGGAGTGTTGTCCCTTGAAAAATACAAAATCCCACGATTACACAAACAGGGTGACGGCAAGTATATATATTTAAAGCGTTTAGCATCTAGATATGTTTGCAGGTCAGTAAAGAGCAGGTCAACTTCCTTTTTTCAGTTTTATTTTTTACTGGAGGCTCGGCAGTACTTTTTTTCACGGTTTCTGACGTAGATTCATCAGAGGTAAAGTCAGTGAGTGTGCTGCCATAGTTGAATAGATTAACACTGGATAATGTACAAATGAGCACTGGATAAATGTACGCCAACATGACATAAAACTTCTCTTTGAAAGATTACATGCACAAAATTAGGAGACTTGTCAGTAACGTTGCGGTAAATAGACGCGTATCCTCGGGCACCCCTCCCGCTCCCGGGCTGAGTTTTTATTTTTATTTTTATGAGGCTAGTTTTCTGTTTGTACCATCCAACCCACCATACCCTACAGTTGTAAAATCCAAAGACACAAGTCTGATTCCGGCATTTTTAACGTATTGTAAGCGATGATCCGCAGTCGCGACTGATGGAGGCCGGTCAAAGGTCGAAGCCGCCTTGATTACGGGTCATATAAATAGGGAAGTTACTGCATTTGCTAATTTTAACAGTCAGCAAGTCAACAAAAGCTCATTTAATTGACGCTCAGAAAATTGACACATAAGTGCATTTTAAAATCTCCATTACTGAAAACAATGCTTATTTATAAATTCTGGGTCAGGGTGCGGACTGACGCTCACACGTACGAACCACGTTGTCTCCGTGCTCAAAGTTCACTTTCAAAAGATACTTTGACCACGTACGCAGCCATCAAGCAAAGTATACTTTCAAAGTATGGCTTAGTGCGAAGTATACTAGTAACCGCTAGCAGCGGACGCTAGCAGCCGGCAAAAGGTATACTTTCGAGGTACACACGCATACTTCCTTCCGCTGCGCAGCGGACCTTTTTTTTTTTATGCGCGCTCGCAGCAATGTGCATTACCTCGTGTGTGTGTGTGTGTGTGTGTGTGTGTGTGTGTGTGTGTGTGTGTGTGTGTGTGTGTGTGTGAGAGAGAGAGAGAGAGAGAGAGAGCTCGCGCGTGATTTTGTACTTCGCTTAGTCCAAACTACAGACAAGCTATATTTGACACTCATCAAAATATATACATAAGTGCTGATGTTATTAGCCCAAAAGACCAGGATACAATTACAGTTTTTATCCTTAAGATTCACGCAAACCGTTTTTCGTGTGACCCCTGGTTTGACCATTGAAACAGCAGACACCACACAACTGCAAGATTCAACAAAACTCATGAAAATTGAATATTCTGGGAACAATGATAAAGGTTAACCCCTTTACTGCTAGTAGACGCGGATTTTGCGTCTGTAACAAAAGCACACTGACCGACAGTCGCATGAAGAACACGAATGAAATGGGAACAAAGATGGGCACAACAAGAACACAGGACTACAGGACTAACAACAAACATAAATCTTCATGATCCTCCGCGACTGCGGGGGCTCATGAGGATTTATGTCGCTTGCAGATGGATGGTTGTTCGTCTTGCCCCGGCAGTTAAAGGGTTAACATACTTGGAAGAAGTTGTTTGAAGTTTTGAGGATAGTTTTCTTTACATATTAATTCTAAATCAATTTCGCACGTTCGCGCCCTTAGTAAAGTAAGAAACCGTTTTACAGATGTTTTTAAAAGGCGTCTGTTGAGATATTGTATGGACCCTTCTAAGGGCCCCTTCACGTCACTAATGTAATAATCCAACAATAATGACTCCTCGCAAATAAGGATAATCGATTGAAGTGAAATCATACAGTAAGCAATTTCTAGGTGTTCTAGAATAATACATAAAAATTGATAGAGACACCTGTGAGTTTATCTTGTATACCTTCATGTAAACACAACTTTCTTCTGACAAAACCAATGATCCTCTGACATAAGAGGAACCTAAGTATTAATGAGAATTGGCTGTTTATTTCGTGAATTCGTGTGTTTTTTGGCTAGTGCTACATGCGTCATCAGGTGCGTCACACTTCGCAGTCTGCACTGGAGATATATAATGTATGACAATGAAGTGAAATGTTGACACGTGCAGGTATTTTGACGTCAGTGATGCAGTTGGACCTCATCTATGCAGCCATTCTCTAATTTTCTTTCGATTTTCCAGTTCGTGGCATCAACAGCTTAAAAGTGTTAAACAACTGGTTTTGTAAGTTATTTTGTGCAGCAACAGTTACGCCTATCTGATTCAATTGCAACAACCTGCTTTACGTTAACCCGTTTAGTGCCGGATGACGAGGATTGTGTTTCTACAATCTATGTTAATTCAGGACCTAAGGCTCTTGAGGATCTATGTCTCTTGCAGCTGGATCATTTTCACTTTTTTTCTCTGCTGTGAAGGGCTTAATGGAATGTAGTTTTTGAGAATGCTTCTCCGTGCTCTTGTTTAAAGCTTTTCGGGAAAAAAGCACCACAGTGCAGACGTTTGAACGAGTTTGAGGGCTGCTTCTACTGTGCATCTGCTTCATAAAGTATGAAATCAGACTTTCCTCTATCTTTGTTTAGCCTTCCCCAGTAGCTAAACGTCTGCGGCTCCACGTCGACCGCAGTGGTCCAGCGCAAAGCTGTGGTCGGGCCCACTGCGGCCGTCATGGGCACGACGACCTATGCTTACTGGGTTATCAATAGATTACTTGCAGTAATGAGCTCCCTCAGGCTGATGGAAAGGTTTCCTTGGCATACATCTGTTTTATAATGAGTTTTCTCTGAGAGTAAGAATTAATTTATAATTTAAATAATAATAATAATAATAAAAGTGTTCTCATTTGTTGGACAATTGGTAGGAAAGGGAAGCTACTGTTTAGTCAAGTGTTAACACGAGTTGTTCCCTTAGACTGTTATTTGTGTTTTGGTGAACAGAAAACGGGAGACAGCGGCTTTTTAAGGTTTAACCCGTTAAATGCCGATAAAGGTTGAACACCACCCAACTGTTAGAGGTATCGATCCTCATGAGCCCCCGCAGTTGCGGTCGTTCATTTATACCTCTTGCTGACACCACTTTGAATCCATGTTCTTGGGACTGCCAGGGCTTTTTGGTGTTCAATCCAAGAAGCTGCCAGAAACACGTTCTGCGGCAGCTGTCACTTAACGGATTAACGCCATGGGCGTGTAATAAATGCCAGCAGATTTATAGGTAAGGAATTTATGAATCCATTTCAGTCAATACTCTATAACGAATACTTGAACTCGCGCCTTTTAATGAGAAAAACCGGTTTATTTATGCTTAAACCACTGCATCATAAAGTGGTCTTAAATCTCGTGACTTTGTAAAGCCGTGTTTCCATACACACACTCACACACGCGCGCGCGCACACAATAACATACACACACACACACACACACATACACACACACACACACACACACACACACACACACACACAGACACACTTGCCCAAGCAAACGTTCACGCACACACAGATCATAGCCAAAACCAGAAACTCATGAAACAGCGTGTTAGCGTTATTCAGACGGTACCCTTTATTTCTGGCACTCGAGTGCGAATGTCACAAGTCAGTGTACACTGAAAACATAGTTAAAGAGGTTACAGGCACACAGTGTCTCACCAAGCTCAGTAGTAGTTCTTGTATGGGATGTAAGACGTCTTGGTGACAACTGCAACACAAACCACACATCCCGTACCATACCTGTCAGTTTATAACTGTGCTGGGTTGTGATTTACAACCTTACGGCTGAAGGCGGTAAAGTCTAAATATACGGGCCATATTCCTTATTGATGAAAGGGATGATTTTATGGGCAGTGCGGAGACTGCAGCACAAATATCCGCAGATCGCTAAAGCTGTTTAGAGTATAAGTAACAATGATTTTAAAAGCACAATCTGCGTCCAAGGGCGGTGAAGGGGTCATGGTAAGGCATGCGATGGTTTGTTGTAACGACTGAAACAATACTGACTTGTCTTGCCGTAGCCTCCGTGGCCGCCACCCCAGCCCCCGAAACCACCCCAGCCGCCGTAACCACCCCAGCCGCCGCCGCCCCAGCCGCCGAGGCCACCCCAGCCTCCCCAACCGCCTCCACCCCAACCGCCATGTCCGCCGTAACCCCCATAGCCACCATAGCCATCGGCAGAGACGGCAGCCACCAGGGCCAGGAGTAAAACAAGAGCGAGCTTCATCTTGTATCTGTGAATGAATGAATGAATAAATGAATAAATAAGTAAATGAATGAATGAATGAATGAATGAATGAATGAATGAATGAATGAATGAAAGAAAGAAAGAAAGAAAGAAAGAATGAATGAATGATTGAAATAATAAATAAATAAATATGAAGTAGTGTTAAGATAAGGCATGCATGTAATATATCCAAAGATAAATTGCATGTCCTAGTGTTGGATTTGAAAGAAGTTACCCAATGCGCAAAGGACATCGGGGCGACGTCAGCCGACGTAAGCATCGCACGGCTGTGCGCGGGGTAACGTTGTCCGATGTCAGCCCGAGGGCGTTCGCGCACTGGGTAGACACCAGCAACGTAACGTAACCCATTTACGACTGAAACAATACACGACGACGCAAAAGAACACTTACCCGTTGAGCGAGTAGATGCTGTGTGGCTCCGGTGAGGACCGAGTGAGGAACAGCGAATCACAATGGCTTTTTATACACATGTTGCAGGCCAAGGAACCACTTACGATGGTATAAAATCATTCCATGACCACAATGTTTTGACAAGGCCGCAGATCCATAGACATAAAAGCGTTGTAGCTAACTACCCCCTCTCTGCCCGAGAAATGGATACCTAATATCGATCATTATTTTTAAATGTCAATAAACGTCAAAGAATCACATGTGCTCCCATCAGCCTACGCAGGCCTATGAAGATCTACGTCTCTTGAAGATGATCAGTTTTCTCTGATGGACTTGGCACGAGTGTTGATTATTTTGTGCCGGACTTAGATTTTACCCAGTGAACAAAAGGTCTTTAGGCCAAGGACGGCCGCAGTTGGCCCGAGCAAGGACGTGCGCGGGCCAGCTGATGCCGTCGCTGCCCTACGAACTCTGCTCACTGGGTCGGACCAAATTAATAGTCTACCGCTGAGATCAAGGTCCAGAAAGTTTTGGCAGTTTTAAACCTTGTCGGCATAATCAATCGTTAACCCTTTCAAAGCCACTTGTCGTAGACTGTGTTGTGAGCTCCTTCGCAGGTCCCGCAGTTGCAAGGGCCAGTGCGGCTCTGTGTCTCCTGCGGTTGGATCGTCGTTACTTTTTCTCGGCAATGAACGGGTTACAATCTTGAATCATGGTATAAAGGAACCACGGTGTTTGTATAAAATTTCGTTTCTTGATGAATGACACACACAAATATATTATATTCAATGTGCGGTGCTTTGATTTTTTGACATTATTATATATACAACATCAATGCCAACCTGATCAAAGTCATAGCAAACCTTTACAACAAGGCCACTAGCGCAGTCTGCTTCAACGGCAAAATAGGAAGCTGGTTTAGGACTACAGTTGGAGTCAGACAAGGCTGCTTGCTCTCACCTACTCATTTCAACATCTTCCTGGAAAGAATCATGACGGTCGCTCTGAAAGATCATAAAGGAACTGTCAGTATTGGAGGCAGAACGATCACGAACTTGCGCTTTGCGGACGACATTGATGGCCTTGCAGGAACAGAGAAGGAGCTAGCTCAGCTGGTGGAAAAGCTGGATAGTACAGCCATTGCTTATGGGATGGAAAGCAATGCAGAGAAGACCAAACTGATGACCAATAACGCCAGTGGCATTGGCTCTGAAGTCATGGTTGGAGGCCAAAAACTGGAAACAGTTAAGAAATTCAAATACTTCGGAGCCATTGTGACAGATGAGGGATCAAAACCAGAAATACTGTCCAGGATTGCGCAGACAACAACAGCACTGACAAGATTGAAGACCATATGGAAGGACAGAAACATCACACTCTGCTCCAAAATCAGACTGATGCGCTCCTTAGTCATCTCAGTATTCTTGTATGCCTGCGAGTCATGGACCCTCACAGCAGACCTTGAAAGGAGGATACAAGCCACTGAAATGAGATGTTTTCGAAGGTTGCTTGGCATCTCATACAGAGATCACATCACAAACGAGGAAGTGGGAAGCAGAATCAGGCAAGCCATCTAGCCCTATGAAGACTTATTAACCATTGTGAGAAAACGCAAACTGAAGTGGTATGGGTATGTCACACGTTCAGCATGGCTTGCCAAAACAATCCTGCAAGGCACTGTGCAAGGAGGACGAAGGAGAGGAAGACAGAGGAAAAGATGAGAGGACAATATCTCAGAGTGGACAGGACTGAAGCTGGGCGATACGCTGAGAATGGCAGAGAAGAGAGAGGAATGGAGGGAGCTGGTTGTTAAATCATCATTGGTGTCCCAACGGTCGGCAAGACTACGGGATATAGATAGATAGATAGATAGATAGATAGATAGATAGATAGATAGATAGATAGATAGATAGATAGATAGATAGATAGATAGATAGATAGATAGATAGATAGATAGATAGATAGAGATAGATAGATAGATAGATACAATAAATGCGTATGCGTGCTTGCGCGAACACGGGCGCGTATGTATGTGTGTGTATGTACATATGTGTGTGTGTGTGTGTGTGTGTGTGTATTTGTGTGTGTGTGTGTGTGTGTGTGTGTGTGTTTGTGTGTGCGTGTGTATTTGAGTATGAGTGTGTGTGTGTGAGTGCTAGTGTATGT
This sequence comes from Semisulcospira habei, assembly GCA_036245525.1. Taxonomy (NCBI): domain Eukaryota; kingdom Metazoa; phylum Mollusca; class Gastropoda; family Semisulcospiridae; genus Semisulcospira; species Semisulcospira habei. Next base: position 26,944,503 of record BTPG01000006.1, read on the forward strand.
GTGTGCTTGCCTGAGTACTTGCGTGTGTGTGTGTGTGTGCGTGTGTGAGTGTGAGTGAGACTCTGTGTGTGTGCACCCATTGCACATCGCTGCTAGCGGACACAAAGTACGGTGAAAGTAAGGCTGCGCAGCGGAGATAAAGTGTACCTTTATACCTTCAAGGTATAATACTTTCTAGCGCTGCGCAGCGCACTCTCAAGCCCTAGTATGAGCGTACTGCGCCGCCGTTCGTTACTAGGCTAATGGCACACACCCCATGCAAAACTGAAAATAAAAGGACGCACGAAAAAAGTTATGTTTATTGAGCCCGACTAGTACAATTTTGGTTTGTTTTTTTTTTTAGTAATTTCTAACTATAATTTTTCTAGGGTACCCCCGATATTTTTTTTTTCAGTAACATCTTCCCGTTATTCCGTAATTTTACTTGGTTAGGGCGGCGTCAATAGAAAATGCCGCGGCGATTGAAACGGATGATTGTTTTAAATACAAATCCCAAGCCATCGTTTTTTGATTGCTCTGGAAGAGGTCGTCCGAAAAAGAAAAAAATTACGGGAATCGAAGATAGATCTCTTCGACCCGAAGAGGTCGTCCCAAAAAGCGGAAATTTACGGAAATCGGTGATGGGGGTTCGTCTTCGAAGGGTTTGCCCCTTCGTACGACAGCTTCTACCAGTTCTACGGATGTGCTAGGTTCAGGTTAGTGTTTTCCAAGTTTTCTCGTGCTCCCTTACTAGGGCGATAATTTATACTCGCAATTTTTACAATGATCAAGGTCTTTTTGACCTATCATTTAGTGGTCAGCGTCTACACCTACTGGCACAGTAGCTGCCCCAAGCACCATGCAGGGCACCTAGCATATTTTCACACTTTTAAAACATCAAATTATTTTGAAGAGAGGGTGTTAAGGTCCTCAGACGGGACCAGATAAAATGTAACGTATCAGAAGATTTGATATTATTGTTTTGTTTATTAATTATTAATATTATTCTTTGTTCTCTTTTGTTTTATTATGTATTTATTAATTCTTTTTGCTGGTTTCAGCATGTGCGGATTCTCAGGATACCTGGGAGACATCTGCACACAGTCGCAGAAGGGAGCTGGAAGAGGACAAGTGGGCCAGTCTGCGACCACTTCTGCTTCTAACAAGGCTTCAAGCATTGTGCCGGGTGCAGACTTGTTCTCACTGTTCGGAAACACAGGAAGAAATTATTCGTTGCATGGACTGTGGACCGACAGTATTTATGTGTAGCACCTGCTGCTCAAACATCCATCAGACTTTGCTATTCCATAAGCCATTTGTTTGGAAGGTGAGATAAAGCACCAAATTTACAATTTTGTGCAATAGAGGATTAGGAAGTGTTTTGAAATATTTGCAAAAGTGATTTATAGTAGGTTTTTTAGTTTTATTGTCTACATGGATACTTGTGCTTCGAGCATTGATGTAAGACTAGCAGACGTCTGTGCTGATGAATTCAACACTGTACACAGTAATAATAAAAGTCACTCTTTTTCATGCAGTAATTTTGTGAAATTATATCCTTTTAATTTAATTGAATAATGCAATCCACCACATGGGGGAGGGGAATGAATTCATATTAGATTTAGGTTGCTGGCTTCTACTAGTTTCGCCCTGTGTGTGTGGGGGGTGGGCACCAGGTACCTTACATGTATTAACTTCTCTTGATCTTATAACTATAGTATAAGTCAGTGCAAATCCTTGTGCAAATAAAACAGTTATTAAGGTCCACAACCGCCATTATAACTAATCAGAGATACACTTCTGCTGCAAATGGTTATTGAAATCCAGTTTATTTTCCCAGTACCATCTAAGATGATAAGGGAGAAATGTTACACACACATCTGGTTATGGTTTATTTAGACACATGAGAATCCAGTTAAGAACACGTCTTAATATCAAGGAATTTGACAATGACTCCGCTCCTTTATGCTATGTGTATGAGCAACAGCTAAAAATAGATTGACCTGCTAAAGGCTGCGAAAAATAAGCATTTGTGATTATGCATTTGCTGCGAGTCCAAATTGCTGTAGAAGTTGATTAGGTTTGTCGACAAGGCATATCAAACAAATTGTGCTGAAATTTGTCTTCAGTTCTATGTGTAATTTTACTTTATGTGATGAATGACTGTTATATTTTCAGGAAGGCAAGATGTACTGGCCACTCAAACTTGTCCCACATCTAAGACAGCTGCTGCTGCACCAGTGTAATGATGTGTCTACTATTGACATGGTCATCTTTGATTCCCACGGTTGGTTGGTTTTCATTTACTTGTTTGTATTCTGTACTCCTCACTCAGTCTTCAGTCTTATGTTGACATTTTGGGATCACTTGCAATAGTGAAAGAGAGGCTATGTAATGAGCCATCCATCATTTGTCTGTCATCCATGCAATTTCTTTCTTCTGATACAAACAGACCTTGTGATAAGAATAAGATTAAGAACTTCATCATATGCATGCATACTAAAATCTGCTAAGGTCAAAGGTCAGCATAGGTATACATTTTGTACACATTTTGTATGAAGACGAAAATGTGTAAAATTATTGCTTGATTATATTCGCTCTGATCGTGTTGAAACTGAAATCTTTGGTCTGCCTGGGTGGCAATTAATACTAATTATGACTGCCAGAGACAAACAGGGTCTCCATTTATCATCAAACATATAGACCAACTGACTTTTCAGGCTGCTAATTTTTTAATCTTGGCCACCTAAATCTTTTGGCTTCCCGAACCCGTGCTGGGATTCTGAACTTGTATGCCTGCATCAGTATTGATGGGAAACAGCCTTCTAGTTCTACTATGTTCACAACCTTTTCACAAAGTAGTTTTAACCCTTTAACTCCCAGAACTATATTTCTGGGTGTTCAATTATTATACATAGTAATAAGAGGCAAATGTGTTTAGGTGAAGAAAATCATCCTGATTGTTGGCTTATGACATAATAATAACAATATTCATGTGCCTCTGACTTCTAACATGAATTGCTAATAGTTTGTTTCCAAATTGTCTAGGTGTGTCGCAAGATGTGAAAATAGATACATGCTGCCATGAGCCCACAGCAGTCACTATTCTTCATCATGGATTTTGGCCAGCTACTCCTGGAAAACCAAGAATAGCATTCAGCCTGCAGCTACTGGAACTTGCTGTCAGTCTTTAGCTCCATGGGTGTGTGTCTCCCCAAGCGTTCGTGTCTTCCATCAAGGAAATGGACGACCTCATGGGCCTGAGGACTGCAGCAGGGTCAGCTCATGATAGAAACCTTCTTGGTGCTGTAAATGAGTACAGGTACCATCGTACTAGTTAGGTAAAACACATTTTCAGCCTTAATTTTCTTATTTTGCAAGACATGTCCAAAAGTCCAAAGAACTGACTTGATGTGTACTGTTCACATTTTGCAAACATGATGAACGCAATCAGGTCACTTGATTTTGTGTGATCACATTCCAGTTGTAAAAGGCTCTATCAAAAATGGAAGTGGAGCATTCACTTCCGCATCTGTTTGATTCATACTCAACCCGGCTTCATGTTGGTGAACATAAAGTCAGTTGCAAATGTGTTGGCCACAATGTCTGATCTAGTGTATGATCAGACCTCTGCTAATATGCTATACTTTAATATACATACATAATATGTGTGCTGATTTTATTTCTCGACAGGACCTGAGTCGTTCAGTGTTGTCTCTTGATGGAAACTTTGGTTTAGTCCATAAACATAGGACTGGGGAAACCACGACACAATACCTTCTTCATTAAAGATGAGGAAGTACTGGACTTTGTGCAAGAATGGTCACAAGAAAAACCCAGAATACAAGTGGTGAGTTCTCTCTGTCTCACCCTCTCCCATTGCCTCGCTCTATTTCTCTCAGGGCTCCCTTTAGAATAAATTTGCATGGGTCCCTGGGACCGTATGCTAGGAGTGATAGGGGATCTCAGTGGAATGTTCAAGGGTCCCATTGGAACTACAGGCAGTCCACTTGGACTTGCATGAAACATTGCAAGAAACAGAAAATACTTTGATCAAAGATTCTGTAGGTGACCAAACAATGAAACATGAACACTCTTTCAATCTTTGCAGTTGAATATGGATTTCTCACCTAGATTTTATAGTGCCTCCTGCAGGACCTCCTAGACAATCATACTGTGTCCCTGCTGAGCCCTGCTCTCTCTTTGTCGTAGAAGTACATGTGTAAAATTGTCAAGTATGGTTGGTACCATCAATATTTGCATTAGCCATAATGTACAATATTTAAATTTTATTGTTTTGGTTTTTTTTTGTTGTTGTTGTAACAATCAACTTCACTTGTGTCAGGGTCGAAAATTGGTTGTATAATTATAACCTGTTTTTAGAGATCCAGATTGTGATTTTTTTAATAATGACCAGTTGTCAATAAACTGAATGTACATTTTGTAATAACGTCGGGTGTGGTAGGGTAAACTACTTTCTGGCTCACGTGCGAAGCAAAAGTGAGTCTTTGTTCTGGGCCAGTGTTCGGTCGGCCGTGATAAACTTTAACATTGACATTTTCTCGGAGACTATTCAAGCCACATGTCTTCTCAAACTTGGCCAAAGGATACTTTGTCGCAAGACCTTTCTAAACATACCAATTTGAGTGACCTCAAAGGTCATGTTGACAGGGGATGAGGAAATAGGTCCAAAATAGCCATATTTTGACAAAATTAATTTTATTATTATCTCCTTTCTAAATATAATTATGTTCCAGGTGCTGTGAAACTGACACTGAGGGAGGAATATGCCTATGCTGTTGTTCAGTTGGCTGAGTAAGTGTTAGTAACTATTTTTCATCAACCCTTTTGTGATAGGGTATATGTATGTGTGTAATAGAGGAGCAATGGGCTATACGTATGCCTGTAATGAGATGGTGCGAATTAAATCCATCAGTCTGAACCTTATATTGTTTGAGTCCGGATCACCTTTCAGAAATGTTCTTTTCCTAATGTACATATACTTCCGGTTGTTTGTGCTTCAAACACGGTACCAGATGAGTTACAGCCAGCTGGAAGGCACTTGCCTAGGCTTTGTCAGGGTTAAGATGACTGCAGCCTATTGATTTATAGCTGTCAGCCCTAGAATCACACACACTGGCATTGGTAGATATATTCCTCAGAATCTGTCATAGCACAGAAAGCTGGTAGCCAAAAATACATTCATTCTAAATACCTTGGAAATATACTCTGCAAAATTGCTAAACAGACCTTGGATTCCAATCTGTCTCTATATATTTCAAAGTTGCCAACATTCATGCACACATGTGTACTTTCAGTACCACAGCTATTAGTCTGGCTATATCTGGCCATGAGGTACTGCAATAGACTGAGGCTGACCTAAGCTGTTCTTTGTATTGAGGTTTTTATTGAGGAAGCGTGATTTGAATTTTGAGTACATGTATATATATCGTAAAAACTTGAAGTGTAAACACTGCATGATGTTGTTTGGAAGTTTTATAAACAACATTGAACGCCTTTGGACTAGATGTAACAATTGTAAGTTGCACTGAGGTGGGCGTTTGTGTTTATTTTGCAGGGAAACTAGTATGCGATTCCCTTGTTATGTTTTAATGGTGTCTTTTTTTCAGTTCTGAGTTCAATACATCTACAACTCTCAGCAGCAAAGAAAAGTTGATGGGCGAAATCAGAAGGTTAGTGTGCAGAAAGAGCAGAATATCATTATGTAATGTAGTGTGTAAATAATGACAATGGGACGAGTTGTCATCATACCAATGGTGTAGCTGTGAATGTAATATGTTTGGTATTTCTCTACACTGAATTTGACTATATTTCATCGGTAGTCACATAATTTCAAGGCTTTGTTTTTTTAAAGGCTCAAAGGATTGAGTTTGTTTTTGGTAATCCTACTGACAAGCATGATCAGCATTTTTGGGCTCAAGTATGATAGCAAAAGCGAGTTTGTGTACGGAGCCAGTGGTCATCTGTCTCACTTCATATGTGGTAAACTTTAACACAGGCATTTTCTGGGAGACTATTCAAGCCACAGTCTTCAAAGATACTTTGTGGCAAAGCTATCAAGGTCACAGGTGGTACAGAAATGTGTAAAAAATATGTTTAAACAATATGTTTTTAAAATACTATTTTCAATTTTAAACCTGAACTCAGTACAGAGCAGAATGACCCCTTGGAGTTTGGGGGTCACAAGAGGTTAGCAAATGCATGAAATTGTTGGTAGAATTTTAAAATGTCAGTTTTCATCAGTTTTCAACACCTTGCAAAAGGGATCAAGGGATCAAAGGATCGTCTGTACATCATCTATTTGATGTATCCCTGGCAAATATCAGAAGTCACAGATAGAAGAACAAAAGCTGTACTTTGAGACACTTGAACACTTCATGACATAATGAAAAGGTCAGATTGATTACCTGGATAGGTCTTGTTCATGATCTGTAAGGGTTTTGTCATTCTCATAAAATATTGTTTGTTTCAGACTGGAAGTTCAGTCAGATAAACTGCAAAAGCGCCACAGGCTGGAGATGCTCCCTGATGCAGCACAAGCAAGTACAAAGAGCGAGGCAGTGGCAGCCAAAACAAAGCTAACTCATCGGAGCCTTGCAACAGTTTTGGGTCTAGCAAGAGGCAGTTTCTCACACACCCGTTTTCAAAATATGCAGGTACCTACAATAGTAATAGAACCTTTCAAGACCACTTTCACATGGGCAATTATTCCACTACAATGTTTCTATGCATTTCATAGTTTGGCCCACTTTGAGTTCTCATAGTTACCTCATGGTGCGCTTTGCAATAGCAAACAGCAAGTGGACTGGAGAGCTTTTGAAAATTAAAAACACAAAATATTCTCATGCTGCCTAGTTTCACCTGCTGGTAATGTAAACACTTCTTCAGCCTTTAATTTTTTTTTTAATTTGGGGAGACGCACTCCTATATAGGCATACCGACAGTAAAAATAAACTGAATTGACACGCGAGGCTTGCATTTGCAAGCATGCTGCATGCAACCAGGTCACCAGATGTTGGTTGATTCGATTCTGGTTGTGAAAAGTTATATATATATTTCTCTACATTGAATTTGACTATTTGTTTTCTCAAAACACATTACCGATGGTATTACACTTAGGAAATGGCTCTTAGCTGGCCTAATTTTAGCCAAATTTTGGTTGTGTCCGTATAAGGGGGTGTTGGCAGGAGTGGGACGCCATAGACCATGCCAAACCCGAATAGCCTCCCCTTACTCACATCCGGTACAAGGTTACCCAGCATACCCCAGTTTTAGTTCTTAGCTGGCAGAAGTAGGTTGTGTCTGTTCGAGCTCCGCTTTGGTTCTTGGCCGGTCGTTTTCGACCTTGACTGTTAGTTCGTTGGAACTTGAACTGTGGAGATGGTGGCGTGACTGGGGGTAGTAGTGCTCACGCTGTGCCGCCTCGTCGACCTGTGTGTTCTACGGGCCTACGGCTTGTGCCATGGAGACTGTGACTTGCGGCTTCCGGACGCTGCTTCGGCCTGCGCTCCGACCCGGTCGTGCTGTGTGGCGTGCTGTTACGATATGGTGATACGTGGGTTTGCTCCTTTTTTCCGCCATGGCCAGGTAATATCTCGGTGAATGCCCTCGACCGGCGCCCTTGGGTGGGAAGGAGCGCCGAGCGTCGGCACGCGCTGTACACTCGTTTGATTCGACTACATATTCAATTATGTCCGATTCGCCAGCGCGCGCGCGTTGTTATTGCGTGACCTTAGAGGCCACGCTCGCTCTTTCATCTTGTACCCTCTTGTTGCAGTAACTAGGTTCGTATCTGCACGATGTGTGGCGACTTTCAGGGCCCCTCGGACGAGCATGCGGAGGGCCTTCCCTGAGCAGGATGCGAGTCGACCCGCACTGGTGAGGTGTCCGCCTCATGACTGGAAGAGAGATGGTTAAAGCTGGGGGGCTTACCTCCGTTTGCGTCCTACTCTATCAGAGGTCGGCCGACAGAGATGGCCAAGATTAACAAGGAGGGACCCAAGTCAGGAACAGGGACTTCGTTGTCCCGCACAGAGATAGGGACTTCGTTGTCCCGCAGAGAACGTACGACGCCTCAAGTCAGAAACAGGGACTTCGTTGTCCCGCACAGAGATAGGGACTTCGTTGTCCCGCAGAGAGCGTACGACGCCTCAAGGCAGGAACAGGGACTTCGTTGTCCCGCACAGAGATAGGGACTTCGTTGTCCCGCAGAGAGCGTACGACGCCTATCCGAGATCGCCGGGCATTGATGTCCGAGATTACAAGGTGCGACCCAAGTCAGCAGCAGGGACTTCGTTGTCCCGCAGAGAGCGTACGTCGCCTATCAGAGATCGCCGGGCATTGATGTCCGAGATGAACAAGGTGGGTCCCAAGTCAGAGGCAGGGACTTCGTTGTCCCGCAGAGAGCGTACGACGCCTATCAGAGATCGCCGGACACTGATATCAGAGTGTAACAAGGCGAAACCCAAGTCCGAAGCAGGGACTTCGTGGTCCCACAGTGAGCGTACCACGCCTATGAGATCGCCGGGCAGTGACACCTGGCAGGGACAAGCTGGGACCCAAGTCAGAGCAGTGGCTTTGTTTCCCCACAGAGAGCGTACCACGCCTATCAGATACCGGGCAGAGACGCCTGACAGCCACAAGGTGGGACCCAGGGCACAAGCAGTGGCCTTGCTGTCCCACAGAGAGCGTGCGACGTCTATCGGAGATCGTGGACACGGAAGCAGTGGCCTGGTTACCACATCCCTCATACGAAACGAATAAGTAGTGGCTGATTCTCTGTTTGTCTATTGACAAAGGGTATTTACCTAAATATTACTAAATTGCGTTGCTACCTTAGTGGCGTGGTTGCCCAGACCTGTTTACCATACACATTCGGCGTATTGAAGTACACTATTTTGCTTGGGGTACACATACATGTACGTTATACACAAATACACATTTTGGAGAAACTGACAACTCACTGGCTTGTGAATAATACACATGTGAGTCCAAAGTACACATTTAGTCAGTTGAAAGTACACTGACTGCACCCAGGGGGTAAACAGGTCGGCAAGTTGTCACTCAGAGAGCGGTCGGCGTCTATCAGAGCTCGCCTGACAGAGACGCCCAAGAGTAACAAAGGGGACCCCAATCACAAGCAGTGCCTTGCTGTCCCACAGAGAGAGTATGTCGTCTGTCAGAGATCGCCGGACAGAGACGCCCAAGAGTATTAAGGTGGGACCCAAGGTGGTCCCGGACCAGTAAAGCACAAGATACCTTGTTCTGGGCTCTGGTCAGCAAGAGAGGTAGCTGACAACCTCTACTTGAATGGCTAAACCAATGATTCTTCCACCGGCCCGGGACCCGGCCTCAAGAGTGACCCGCTCCACTGTCCTTCCGCAGGCCAGAGTGGACAAGCAGCAGGTGGACAGAGCAACAAGGTGGGGCCCATGTCAACGGCAGTGACCTAGGCGCCCCGGCCCAGTAAGCTTGTAGTCGCTGACTGCGGAGGGCTGGCGTCGGCTACCGAACCTACGATGCTTCCAGTCCCGGGCCAGACGACAATTCATAAAAGGACATGCCGAAGCGACGGCTCGGCTTCTCAGGCTCAGGACAGTGACTAGTGTCTGTGAGAGCATGTGGGCGCGGTAGCGAACACGTATGAGTATGTACGTTTATCGTGGTGCGCGACACAGGGGTTAAAAGGTTGCTTTCCCAGCGGTTCAGCGGTTCGCCAGGCCGCTGGGACGCGACACCTCTTGTCCTTACAAGGTTAGATTCCTGGAACCTCTAAACCGATTTCTTTGCTTTGGGCAATAGGGATGAGAAAACAGAGGGGTATTCTGTCTCTCATATTTTAATCTAACTCAATAACTTGATTATCCCTTAAGGGCTATTACAATCAAATAGTGCTCATGCATTAAGCATTGATTAATTTAATTTTTGTTATTATTAGGTTGGGCGCCCTCGCCCGGGCTGCTCACCAGTTTTCTATGGCTTGTGGCGACCGCAAGGGCTACAGGACCACTGCACTTCGCACTGCAAGATCCCGGCTCAGTGATGTTGGGCCACGCCTCGCCCCGACCATGCAGACGAGAGCCGCTCTAGATGCAGTGCAGAAGAGACGACCTCGCGATGGGATCCGGGTTCCGGCATTCGCTCATGATCTTCAGTTCCCCTTCGGAAGCAGGGGCTCACCTCACAGAAGCCAGGGGTACGAGAGGAACAGGAGACGCCGTCCCAGTTCCATGGCTCGCTACGCAAGGGAAAGACGGGCGCTCCGAGTTTTCGCCACCGTTCGGGGGAGCGGCCCCCTGAGACTACGTTGTTCCTTCCAAGTGCGGGGTCCGCCTTCGTTGGATCGCCGCCGGCCGGAGTTCCCCGGACTTCGGAGGGGTTGGACATCCCTTCTCCTGCGGGCGGGACATACGGTTCCCGCGGGACGCCAGAGGACGTCATTCGCCGTGGCTGGACGAGGTTAGCTTCTCTACGTCGCTACGCTCGCAGTTCCGAGAGGTCTTGCGTTCGCCGTCTACTGCGGAGATTTACAGGAGAGTCTACTCGGGCCTGGGACTTAGCAGGTCCCCTCATCGCGTCCAAGCATTTCAAGTCCCTGCCCTTTCTGGTCGGCTTCTGTCTCCGCTTCAGGGCGCCGGGGGAGGCGCTGGTGGCTTCAGCTTGATCCTACTTCTTCCGCTGCCAACGGTTGCTGCGTCCGTCCTAAACGATTACGCGCGACTGAGTGGAGAGTCGGCCACGCAGGGCACCGCGCTGTGGAGAACTTCTTGGCCCCCTGGGCAGACCGACAAGGAGGCTTACAAGGACTGTCGCTCAGCTGATTCACGCTGCGGGCACCGCCGGATGTAGCAGTCTTCTTAAAACTCTGTGGACCGTCAGACAGGATTGGCAGGGACCACTCTTCCGCGGAGGCGCGGTTCGTCCGATGCACCGGATTGGGCGACTTACATCCGAGAGACGGAGGCGGCGACGTGACGCCAACGGCACACTCCTGTGAACGTCAGTGACAGCATACTCCAGGCGAGCGAGGGATAGAGGTCAGCGCGGGTGGAGGACTGGTCCGACAGACTTCACGGCGGACGCCGTCTTCATCGGGGGTATGCACACAGTTCAGATTTAGCTCCGCCTGAGATGACTTGCAGCTAGTCGCATCATTTCTCCGACGGGGTGCTACTCTTCGCTTGGGCCTGGCCGTAGTCAGCGGTGACCGGGCACTCTTGTCGCCTCCTTAGACGACAGCTTCGGGACCTAGCGGAAGCGTTCGCTTCCCTGGGTGGCGGCGACTTGGAGTTCTGGCAGGCTGCAGCGCCGGACCGGAGCGGATGGACACCCTCGGTAGCGCCTTAGGAAGTTACCCATTCGGCGCTGTGGATCCTGCGGCCGGGGTCGCAAGTACAGGGAGTTAGACGGGACAACTTGGCAAGACTTAGTTCCTGAGAGGTCGTGGCGCTCGGGCCTGTGGCAGTATGGTCGACGCAGCTCTTACACTAGACGGTAGATTGGAGCACGATCTTCGTCCTTCGACTCGACACAAGTGACTTGTCATCTCGGCAGATGCCAGACAAGACCTGAGAGCAGCGGTGCGTCTCCGGGACCTGGGACAACTCGAGTTTTCGAAGTCGTAACCAGTTGGCAAGCCGGGCGGTAGGCTGGGATCATGCCCACTTCGCCGTCGACTAGAGGGCCGACGCTACGGGACAGGTACTACGTGTTTTCTTCGCCGGGATTCCGTCGAGGATGGAGCGCGTGGTCGTCCTGTTCGAGTGGGACTCCCAGTAGACGGGAGCAGGGCAGTGTAGGAGGGACTCTCAGTACCTTCTTCAGCTCTCTTAGGACGGATGACTTACTAGGGGATCACCGTTCAACCTGACACCTCCTCTGCTTGGAGAAGGAGGGCGTAATTGGGAGAGGCTAGTGCGCTGGAGGCATGCCGCACGGGGTGGCGTCGCTGTGGCCAGATCTTCCAACTTCACTGCTCGCCATCGAGTTTAAAGGCCGGGTTATACGCTTGGTTGTCCGCCATTACTTGTTGCAAGTTGGTGGATTTAGGTGCGCACCCGGAGATTGGGCAGCAAGCCCCCTACCACAGAGGCTTCCTCCTGCGGCCGTGGGTGCTACCGTGACAACCCGCAGACCCTCAACCACTCGAGTTGCGAGGGTAGACGACGAGCGCTGTGTGACGGGAATGACGATAGCCTTCTTCCTTCCGATCTTGACGAAGCCCCAGCTGGCAGAGTCCTTCCTCGGGGTTTCATCTCCTAAGGACGGCCCCCCTTTTCGCCGTTCGGGACTTTTTAACCATGGTCACCGACTCCTACAGGCGATTTCGCTCATCAGACCCGGGTAGCTGCAAACCTCGCCTTCGGAGGCTCCCTTCGCTTGGGAATGCCCAGCTGTGCTGCGCAGGGACCAAGATCTACCTTGGGGGCTTACGGGATCTCAACCTCGTCCGTTGGAACCCGGCGCATGACGCGCCGGACGGATGTTTCAAGGAAGAGAACTGCAGGGCAGTCCTTGACTCAACCTCCAGGCTCAGTACTACGCACGCTGTCCCCACACCCGGGTGGCTGGCAGTGCCAGTCGACCGGTTCATGCTACAGCTACCTCACACATCTGCCTGGACGAGACGCGGCCTACGTGACGGCGACAGTTGTTTCGCCCTGCGCGTGTTGGACGCCACCCGGGAGAACAGACTTCAGAATCCGGTGACAGCCTAACCTCTTCCAGGGTCAGTATACGTACGCGCTGTTGTCACACACACACAGATTGCTGGCAGTTACGGACGGAAGGCGCCGTGCAACTACTAACGGTACCAGCATTCAGGGCCAAATCGTGATCACCTTGGCTGTCCTACAGTCGATGACTGTCCGCCGTACGAGTGTCCGATTCCACTCAGTAGACCGGACAATAGCAACCGGTGAGCGCCTTCCGTGTGTACCTGCGCCGGACCAAGCTGGCGCAGGGGACGCACACACCTGTTTTCTCCCTCTGTCCACAGGTAGACGTGATTCTCAGCCCAGACCTGCTCCTCCTGGTTCCGGGGAGTTATCCGCCCGGCCTTCCAGGACGTTGACCTGTTGATGCCACATGTTGCACATCAAGGCGCACGAGGTCAGAGCCATGCCCGCAAGTCCCGATGCGACAGCACCGGTGCAGTCAAAGACTTGTGGCGGCTATGAGATGGCGAGCGGAGTCCACTTTCGCCCGCTTCTACCTGAGGGACCTCTCTTCCCAGCGCCAGAACCTCTCGCTGGTGGGAGACACCGCAGCAGCGCAACACTCCCTCCCGGCGCCCTAGGCGCCGCAGGTATCTTAGCTAAAATTATCGGGAGTGTGCTGCAGGAGGGCGAGTTTGTGGGCAATGTGGTTGGCAGTAGGGGCGCTATAGCGGCACCCACCTCCTCTTTGTGATTCTTCCTAAGTGTAATACCATCGGTAATGTGTTTTGAGAAAACAAATGAATTTTTCAATTAAAATGCATTTTTTTGAAAAATACTTACCGATGGTATTACTCGAAGGTCCCTCCCTCCGGCCCCGCTTGCCGCAGTTCGCTAAGAACTAAACTGGGGTATGCTGGGTAACCTTGTACCGGATGTGAGTAAGGGGAGGCTATTCGGGTTTGGCATGGTCTATGGCGCCCCACTCCTGCCAACACCCCCTTATACGGACACAACCAAAATTTGGCTAAAATTAGGCCAGCTAAGAGCCATTTCCTAAGTGTAATACCATCGGTAAGTATTTTTCAAAAAAATGCATTTTAATTGAAAAATTCATATTTCACATTCAAGGCTTTGTTTTTTAAAGGTTCAAAGGATTGAGTATGTTTCTGGTAATCCTACTGACAAGCATGAACAGCATTTTTGGGCTCAAGTGTTTTATATATATATATATATATATATATATATATATATATATATATATATATATATATATATATATATATATATATATAATAAGAATAAGAGTACTTTATTATCTCGAAAAGAGAAATTCGCTTGTGGTACATTTATAACAAATAGTACAAACAAGACATAAAAACATTATAGCATAATTATGAACATTTTCTCCCTGCACTTGCACAGCTACAAATTCCAAATGGATATAAAGTAAACACTACAAAATCTTTACACATAACTCTTACACATCTCACACAAACATCTTTTATGGACTGAACTGAGCGGCACTTATACATTCATATATATATATATATATATATATATATATATATATATATATATATATATATATATATATATATATATATATATATATATATATTCGTTTTTAGACTAACCTCATGACTCATTCTGATTAATTTCAAACCGAGTCCTAGTCCCCCTCAAGCTCTCCTTTTGGGGAGTCTGAAATTTAGAGCTACTTGGTCCGTCTCCTAATGATTATATACAAATAACCCGCATCTATACTATATTTTCAAATTGAAAGTTAGAAAAATGATGGCAGATGATTTCTTACTTGGACTGTCGGACGAAGTGTATGATTGAAGACAAAGTAACTAATGGTACTACTTCAGAATTGTTTTTCATCAGATCTTTTGAAATTTTGCACATGAAATGGCACGCGATATGTGAAACAAACATTTTGTTTTGCTTGTCTGGAATGCTTGAACTTGTAAGCTGCTGATTATCATATTTTGACTTGTAAGAACATTTTGTCTAATGTATGTATTGCTTTCATGGTTGTTTTTGGTTTTGTTGTTGTTTATAGACGGTCAGTCAGTTGCTGCAAGGATAGGCAAGCAAGTGAAGGTGAACAGTCAGTCTATGGCAGAGGTCGTGGAGGAGCTGAAGTATGTAGGGGTGGATGTTTCGGTTCAACAAGTCTGGGATGTGGACAACCCTATATATTTTTCAATAGAGGATTCATGGTTGAGTGCTGCACAAAAGAACGCCTTAGCACGTGCAGAGTATAAACGTGCGAACGAAGGAAAAGTGGCAGCAAACGAGGACAAGCAGCTGCTGCTGAAATTTTTGGTGGAGAAGAATGCTGTCATTGATGACCTAATTAAGCAGGATCTCTTGAATTTTGGCGAGCTTGGGGAACGACATCTAATGTGTTTGCGTCGGAATCTTTTGGAACAGTTGCACAAGACTTGTGCAAGTGACTTTGCAAAATACATCGAACTCGACACCAGTCTCCAGTATAGACCAAGTGATATTCTGCAGCTGGTCTCTGGAGGCGCAGAACCTACCTTCGATGCGATTGATATTCAGCTTGAGGAGGTTGACGTCCTGAGTGATGACATTAAAGAACTTTTGGAAGATGCTTTATAGGTCTAGTTAGCATCACTCTAAATGTGACAAGAATTATTGTGATTGTGTGTTTATGTATTCTTACTTATGATTTACTAGTGACATAAAACAGTATTATGAAATTGTTAGTAAACACTGTGTAAACTCTCAAGTATACATGATTCACAGACAAATAATTATTTGAACTTTTTGTGTAGAACTTTGACATTTACAGTAAACTTTAGTTATAACAGGGTCAGATACAGTATGATGTACATATATAAAACTTTTTGCAGTAATTTGTTCATGTATGATAGCAAAAGTGAGTCAAAGAACTGGGCCAGTGGACGTCCATCTGGCATCTGCAGTAAAGTGTAACATAGCAGATGATGCATCTTCCTTATGTATAATAACTTGTTTGTCTGCCTGTAAAGGTCAAGGGCCACTCAAGGTTCTTGTTTTGTTTCCTTTTATGAATAAAATGCTTGTACTCATTTTCATATTATGATCTTAAAACTGAGTGAGAAAGATAAGGCAAGATCTGTAAGGAGCGAGTGAAAAAGAGAGAGTGTATTGGTAATTAAGAACTAAATCCACGCACTTCTTCTTGGCTTGATTTCGCGAACGAAGATTCTATAGGGCTTGCCCACGTCGTCTGCAGGAAATCCACGCACACACAGGAACTAAATACGTTATTTGTTTATGAAGGGAATGACATGTACAAATACTAAAGCTATATTGGCCATTGTATGTCACATACAGTGTCTAGTGCGACACTGTATAGCTTTCATGCATTTTCCACAGTCAGTTCACATACATCATAACAAAAATAGACTGTCTTCCTAAATCAAATCAGAGAGGTAGAGAATTCTGTCAGCTCATACACACATAAAACACTGTATTGCGGTGCTTTTGCATCAATTAGGAACATTGTATAACACTGACGCGTTTGATGATTTTACGTCACCGTCGCTGTCTGATTCTTCTCCTGAAGTGGACAATTTATACTTTTGTCATTAAGTCCCGGGTCGCGGTGGGGAGAATTAAAAGTATGTCCATGATGTCGGAGGCGGGCAGGCTACACCTCTAACAACTGAAGTAACAAGATAAAAATTACCTCATGTCTAGTTACGCTAACCTCGCTGCTGAACGTACATTCGGCGCGAAGCTCGCTCTTTCTCACACATTATGCGCGCATCTCTAAGAGGCATAGATCCTCATGTGCCCGGATGGCGCATGAACATCTATACCTCTTGAGGATGTTGGAGCGCGTGCATGCCGCACTCAGGCACACGCAAACACACACATCGATGCGCTTTCAGAAAAGCATGCAGGTGTACTTAGTATAGCATGTAGCTAGGTAAGATCAAGACACAAATTATAGCAAGACTGAAATTGTACCGTGAAGTTATAGTTTTGTCACTTTTTTTCGCAAGTCTTGAAGCAAAAGCGAAACTCATGTAACGTTAAATATAAAATTACGTAAAAACAAAGAAATACGTCTTGACAAATGACGTTTGACAAACCAATGACACATGCGCGCATCTCCAAGAGGCATAGATCTTCAAGTACCCGGAGGGGGCATGAGCATATATGCCTCTTGATGTTTGCAGCGCGGCGCGCATGCAAACATGACGCACACGCGGCATACATTCACATCGACGCGCTTTCAGAAGAGCATGCAGTTGTTCACTTCCAGTGGCAATAAACCATTTTTCACATCTGCTCAGGAAACCACCTTTCCTGAAGACCATGACTTCAGTTCATTGTGAAGTCACAGTTGATTTGCAGGCCTAACAAGAGAATTAATCTGATTTTGCAGAGTCAAATGGTTGTTGTGATGCGTCTAGTGTGGGAGTTTAGCTTGTCGCTCATGCTTTTAGCTCCGACCACTGACTAGCAGTTTTGCGAAAAGGGGAGCAGAGCATGTCAGTCTCTCCCTGTCAGTACACGCCTGTCCAACAACAAGCCTCATGTAGTGTCTCCTCGTGGCGACTCACGGTAACCGAGCACCTTACGGACTCGGGCTGAACTACAGAGGACTCGGAGGAAGTCTAGTCAGTCCCCAGACATGCGGCATGCAGGCCCATCGATATGTGGACAAGCCCTGATGTCCATCGGAACCAGATCCCCAGCTATGAGTAAATAGCCACACTGCCTTGTGGGTGCCTTGGGAGAGGCAAAGGCTAGGGGAGTAAACCCTATACAAATCCGGGCAGGGATGCTCGATAGCCTTGGTTGGCAGATCTCCTTTGAGAAGAAAAAACCTGAAAAGATGGGACTCGTAAGCCTTGCTCGACAACTCATCTAGGAGGACACTCCAAAACCAAACCGGCTGTGCTCCCAGAAAAGGCCTTTTGACCAGGAGTTAAGGGTGAGGTAACCCCGAGTGCTGAAGATGGAGGTACTGGGCTGCACAGCGCACTCTAATAAACCACAGTACCAATGACGCATAAACAGCCATATGACACTTGAAGATGGATGCAACAGAAATGGTGCTCGCCCTGTGGAGTCTAAACAGACAGGTGCAGTACTGCGGGGCTCTGCGCCTCTTCGGAGCCCACCCCTAGCGACTGGAGGACCTTCCCGACTGTCTCGAGGAGCCAGGGGACTGGTCAGAGCAGACCACAGAGCACATCCTCCAGGACTGTGGGCCGAACCACCCGCTGCGGCTGAGGGAGGAGATAATTATGGCCGAAGCCCGCCACTCTACAAGAGAAACTGTACGTGCCCGGCTGTGGAGGCGCTACAGAAGACCACAGATTTCATTTTGAAAGCCAAACTCCAAGTGTGACGGCGTTCGAGAAGAAGATGAAGATCTGATTTTGCGGACCGGCAGATGGTGAACATGAAAGTAACACTAAATCGTCGGCGCAGAGTAAAACAAACAGTTCCGCTAGTCCTGACCACAATTGGATGCCAGTTTTCCATCCATAGAGGGGAATTGTTCAGCTAGCTCGTTGATAACGAACAAGAAACTTAAAATGTCCGGACTGGCTCCGCCCCCACGCAGCCTTGTCTTAAACCCTGGGGACAGTCAAAACAGTCAGTAAGACCATCTCGTACACGCTGACGTACACGTGCTTTCAAAGAATCGTACATGACCATAACAGCTCATTATAAGGTGCCTGAAGCGCCTGATTTTATTAAAGTTATCCAACAGGGTTTTATGTCTCATTGAATCATAGCCGGCACGCTTCAGATCCACGAAGCAAGCCGACAGCTTTGCAGGTTTACTCAAGTCAGTATTTCTGGGTAGCAGCGTACGGTGAGAATATATGGTCTGTTGTTCTATAGCCTTTTCTCACGGCAGTGAAGCCTGCCTGTTTCAGAGATCTTATGGTTGTCCTCAAGCCAGCCGGCAGTACAGTCGGTCATCAAGGACGGATGCATAGACACAGTTCCCAATCAGGCCGAAGGAGGGAGATTCCGCCCCTGTAGTTCCGGCTGAAGGGACTCGCGATCGTCTTTTTTTTGTGGTGAATGAGTACTATATTATAGCCTCCGTCCACATACTTGGGTATGTACCATAAAGTGTTAAAGTCAACTATTTTGTGAGAAAACTTATCATAGCTCTTACGGCGCTGATTTTAAGCATATCTGCTGATATGCCGTCCGCACCGCTGGCTTTACCGACATTTAAGTGTCTCAATGCTGCAGTCGCACCTCCTTGTCGGTCATAATTGGTTCATCGAGCCTCCTCTATCCCGGGTAAGGCGCCAATATCGGGGGTTTCCGATACCTCTAACGGGGTTTCATCACGGCACTCAGTTGAACACCTCTTTGAAATGGTTCAATCATTCAACATTCCTAACTATTGCCTGACTAGCGGTTTATATTATAAGTTCAGTATTGGTCCCGGCCGGAGGGGTTCGATACACGGACCTTTGTAGGCCTGAGGGAGGTCAAAGGAATCACTGTTGTACCCCGAAGGCCTGAGGGGTACAGCGATTCCTTTGACGGCCTCCCGAAAGCCTACAAGGGTCCGTGCAGCGAACCCCTCCGATCAATAACGTATTTGTTTTCACTCCGCTATTTTCGTAAAAGAAATCAAGAAGACATCTTGCGACCTGGATCACGCCAGACATGACTGACGCCAAAGGTATACATTTATACATAATAGACTTATGACGTCATTTAGTGTAGTCATGACGGGCCGTCAGCAGTACTGAGTGTGCTTGTTGTTTCGAACAACACTACGTAACTTTGTATTGGCGATCTTTATGAGTTGATAGAACAAAACTGGCATCGAAGATGCGTCATCGAGAGGCCGCTACAAAACGTCAGCCATTTTTTGCTACAGGGGTCGGGCACGGTCACATGGTACGGTTTGCGCTAAAATGACTGGTCGTGTGACGTAGGGAGGAAAATAATAATATTAATACTGAAGCGCATTAAATCGGCTTTATCCCAATTGAAACTGAATCGGCTCAAAGCGCCGCCGCGACTGAACTTAACCCAACAAGCACGCTCACGTGAATCAGGCGCATTCACTCACACACTGTACACTTAAACACAGAACATTCACGTGGTGCTAAGGGCAAGTTCAAGCGAGCTACTGTAGTATATATATATATATATATATATATATATATATATATATATATATATATATATATATATATATATATATAAGCAGGTATTTATTTCTTTCCAAAACACCTTTGAGTTAGTTATTTGATTTGCTAACAGCCTGATCTGCTTTTGCTTTTTTGAGCCCGTTTTTTGTCTGTGACTAACCTCAGTCCAATACTGGCGCCGGCCTGACCTGACAAAATCAGTCGGACGAAAGGTGCGCGGCAGTGTGAACTTTCAAGGGTGCATGCCCAGAGTATAGAGGCTTTCACGAACTCTTAGAATACAGGGGTGCATGCACTCATTTGGATCACGCACCAAGTGTGCATGAGCTTTGGTGAATATATCTCAGTGGGGCACATTTAGAGATGTAAAATAAGTAGTTCCACAATGTAGAACCCGCAAATGACAAAGTGGATTTAAATATATCTAATCGGTGTTTTGGAACAATATCGGACGGCCCTCATATTCCCATAGCAGGAATCTGATTTATGTAAACAGATCCATTAGATATTCTGGAGCGCTATGCCTGCACACTTTAAACATCAGTACCCCTTTGTCAAGTTTAAAGTGATTTTGAAGGTAGGAATGCAGATTTATTGAGTTTTTCCTCTATTGCCAAGTGTGGGTCAGGAAAAATTAATTTGGCCATTCTCCTATGAAAAAGAATTTAGTCTTTTTAAGTGGACATCACTGCGGCAACAATACCACACCGTCGATGCGTAGTTTATATGTGACGTGTGCATTACTGAACAATTTCGGGTTTCACTATCTGTGTAATACTTTCATTTTGATAACATAAAGAGAGAGAGAGAGAGAGAGAGAGAGAGAGAGAGAGAGAGAGAGAGAGAGAGAGAGTACATGTATACAACCATACTAACAGCAAAGCAACTCTATTTTGTCCAACATTTTATTTGACAACTGACATGATAACGTACACCATCTAGCTAGCAACTGAGACAGCCTGTATGATACAGTATTAAAATACAGCAAAATGTACAAACACTTCCAACAGACTAGACTAAACATGAACAGAGAACTATAACTTTATTGGCACACACATCAAATTACAAAAATATAAGGAAAAAATGCAGATAAAAAAATGACTAGAGAGCTACCACTTTATGGCACCAAAAACAAAAGAACGGAAAAGCCGTTATGGCTCATGAGTATGATCTCTTGTGATCTTTGACCCGAGTGGTCATGCAAAATAGTATACACAGCAAAATGCACGAACGCTTCCAAACATGACTAAACATGAACTGAGAACTACAACTTTCTTGGCACACACATCAAATTACAAAAAGGTAAGAAAACAATGCAGATTAAAAAATGACTAGAGAGCTACCACTTTCTTGGCACCAAAATCCAAAACAAGAACGGAAAAGCCGTTATGGCTCATGAGCATGACCTCTTGTGATCTTTGACCTGAGGGGTCATCCAAAATAGTATAAACAGAAGGTTTTACTATAATGTATCTCAGTACAAAGTTTGGGTTGAAAGTTGAAAATAAGCATTTGAGAAAGAACCTTTGTGAAAATATGCCTTCTGTTTTTTACTTATTATTTTATTACCTATTTCTGGACGCCCTGTGAACTCAACCTTCCAGAGTGGTCACTGAGATTGAATTGCTTAGAAAGATTTTGTCACAAAGCATCTTTGGGCCATGTTTGAAGTCTATGGCTAAAATAGTCTAAAATTTTTTTACAAAGTTTACCACAGACAACAGACGGACCATCTACAACAGACGATGGATGGCCCAGAATCACTTTTGCTATTGCAAGTGAACCAAAACTTAACGCACACAGATGAGCAGTTTTGGTCACCATAAACATGCACACTTCAGAAGAAAGAACATGTGACATGCTAAAAATCTATTTATTACTTTGTCGCATTATGCGAGTTATCTTGGCCTTTAGCATATCATATGTTTTGCCTTCGAAGAATGAGAGCATCTCTTAAAAAAAATTGTCTGGCACAGTTTCCACTTTAGCAATATAATTTCCAAAGTAATTCTGTATTGCCTGCTCCTCATTGCTTGTCCAGGTTTTCAGAGCTGAAAAAAAAAAAGAAGGAAAAGTTCAAAGCGAACACAATAAGAGTAGAATTACAAGCCATCTTGGCTCTTCCAAGACAAATGACCAAACTACAAGTGTAATGACAAATTGTTCTCATCGTTAAAAAGAACGTACTTGCCCTAATCCAACAAAGCACTATCCACTAACAGTGTGGTGGCTTTTTTCACTACACTACTTTTTAGTATCAGTTTTTCGCCAAACTTCCCACAAAGCTTGAATGTAAACAAATGACATCAAAAGTATGATTCTAAAAAAAAAAAGAAAAAAAAAAGAAACACCTTAAGACAGCTTTTGGACATTAAAGCAAATGCGTTACAGAAAATGGTACTTCCCCTAATCCAACAAAACACTTTGTTTTCCTCCCTATGTCACACGACCAGTCCCTTTAGTGCAAACCATTCCATGTGACCGTGATATAAAAAACCCTGTAGCGAAAAATTGCGAACATTTTGTAGCCCTCTCAATGACGCATCTTGGATGCCAGTTTTGTTCTATAAAAGATCATCAAACGTTCTAAAGTACAAAGTTACTTAGTGTTGTTCGAAACAACAAACACACTCAGTACTGGAGATGGCAACGTCATGACATATTTTAAATAAGTCATAAGTCTATTATGTATAAATGTAAAGTATTCCTTTGGCGTCAGTCATGTCTGGCGTGATCCAGGTCGCAAGATGTCTTCTTGATTTCTTTTATGAAAATAGTGGAGGAATGAAAACAAATACGTTATTGGTCGGAGGGGTTCGCTGCACGGACCCTTGTAGGCCTTCGGGAGGTCAAAGGAACCATTGTACCCCTCAGGCCTTCGGGGTACAATGATGCCTTTGACCTCCCTCAGGCCTACAAAGGTCCGTGTAGCGAACCCTTCAGACCAAAAACTTATAATATATATCCACCAACAGTGCGGTGACTTTTTCACTACACTACTTTTTAGTATTGGACTCTTGCCACAAAGTTACCTATAAGCAGGCTTGAAGACTGTGGCTTGAATAGTCTCTGAGAAAATGCTATCATTAAAGTTTCACGATGGCCGACAGACCAATGGCCATAAAACACATGCACTTTTCTATTGCACACGAGCAACTAAAACCAAAAACAAAGATCATTTATATACATGAAACAAAATAACAGCTTTCCTAAAAACTTCTTCTTTATTCAGAAGCAGGGCATTTGTTTTATCTACTAAATGACAGCAGCTGATGCATAAATAACTTTTATTAGTTTACAATTAAAGAGGCGCTTTTGTTTATATATGTAGGTCTTTATGAACTATTGCGACAATATTCAGATAGGTCCCAAATCATATAAACAAACATGTCTCATATTTGTATACCTAAGTCATCAAATCATGAATATATATCAGCCTGTGCTGTGGTCTAAGAGTCCACTGATTCTTCTACCACTGCGTTCCTGAAAAACAGTGCAAGAGAGCTCTTAGTTGATTACTGAAAAACAACTGAAACTTCATAGCAGCACAATGTCAACTGTATTTATCTCTGAGTCTGATACAAGAACAGCAAAGCCCATGACTGCATGTTCTCAGACCAGTGACCTTGACAAAAGGTCACTCAAATGTCAAATGTGCTGAACATACTATAAACATGGGAAAACTGAACTCTAAATGCACTCAACTCTCCCTTTTTTCCAGGAGTACAAATCAATGTGACTGTTCAAAATATTTAGTTGCTGTGGCAGTTCTTATTTAATGTCAGCAAAAGAGAGAGCATTCAAGTGCTCGCGAACCTTGCCCCGCAGCAAGCTGATGTCCATGCGGCGATCACTTTCTGCTTCGATATCGGGTGTCCCATCTAAACAGTTACTGTTCTTCATTATACAGCTTAACAAATATCAAAATCAAGTCATGATCAATCGGATTTAAAAACCAGAATGGCAAAGTCATTGTGGGGCTCACGAGCATGACCAATACACATAATAAACCTGACCTTTACCTTTCAAACAGGTCACTGAAAATTTAAAGTATCTTTCACGTAAGACTTGACTTTTGAACCTGCAAAATCCACTTTTCTCAAAATTAATGAATTTTTTTCACACTTTTGCAACCTCTCATGACCTTTGAAAGTGATTAACCACTGCACACTCCATGCACGAGAAGGTTTCATTATCAGCTATCTTTAAGCTAAATTGATTTTTACAGTTTGACAAAACCCTAGCAAAAACTGAAATTGTACACAAAATAGTCATCCCAATTAATGTGAAAAAAGTTTTGTCATCAGGCATCCCTTTACCAAGTTTAAGTCCCAAGCTTAAAACAGTATTTGAGAAAAACAACATGGCAATTTTGTACTGATTTCTTGACCCTCTGTGACCCTGAACTTTGAGATAGGTCACTGAAATTAGTATGTTTAGAAAGGTCGCGACGCAAGAGTCAGTGGACAAATCTGATGACTATGGCTTTAATACTAATAGTAACAGTCTCCAAGGTAAACATCAACTTTACTATAGACAACAGTTTACAGACAGCGGATACACAGACTCACTGTTGAATCACACTTGAGCCAGAAATGATATTAAGGCTGCTGTATACCCCTCTTCCTGACTTTATTACTTAAAGTCAATGTGTCATTTGTCAGGACACTATGATTTAGAAGTACAACACTGTTCATTTGAAATAATGTTCACCAACATATTTTATTAAATAAAACTGATAGTGATATTGATGATTTTGGCATGGTCTAGAAAAGTTTATAAGCACAAGAGGTACAAATACCGAATATGCTTACATGCACGTCCAATGACCCCAAGTAAGGGCTGACAATTTGTTAGGACATTCTTTAGGAGTTCCTTCACGTAAATTTTGGTACCAGTTTTTTCTGATGTTCTGTCGACAAATAAAACAGCAATGCCCAGTCCTGTGTCCTGAAGCTTGTCTATCTGAAATGAAAGTAAGTGTTAATATGGTTTAAAAAAAAAAATCACCATCCCCTTTATCCAATAACCTTTGCAAAAACAGTCTCACTCAGGAATCATAGCCCTATAAAATTTGGCTATGCATACTTAATAAAACCAAAACAAAACAAAAAAACTCCAGCAGAATAGTCTGAAATAACTGGGTTCTTCTTGCCTGGCCCACAACTTTGATATGACGTGACCCACAATCTTTTAGTACGTTGCTGACAACAGCGTCAAATGCACACAGAACCTAATTGACACAGTGACTGAAGAGGAGATGCTGAACCAACTTATAAGAAAGCAACAACTCAAAATTAACTTTATACTACAGGTCCTGAATATTAAAAGCCTCCTTAGTAATAGTAAGAGGATGGAAATGATCGTCTTATTCTATACCTGCGTATTTCTCTGTGGGCTGGCGATTGGGTGCCTGATAGGCGGGGGCAGGGGATCTAACTGTTTGTCTGTCCAGCGCTGTGATTCCCCTTGGTTTGAGTACAATTCTGCCAGCGCTAGCCTCACCTATCTGGTTTGTGAGTAGTAATAGCTCAGACTATTTTAAACACTAGACAGACCCAGAATGAAATGACAACTGAAAGATTACATTGCACTGAATTTTCTTCAGCAGCTGCTGTCTATCACATCCACTCTGCTGGCGAACATCAGCTGCTTTACAGGTGTAAACAGCTCTCTCCTCATCAGGCAGTATCCGCCACATCTCAGCACCTTCTCTGCATTTTAGACCAGTCCCTGTGACATAGAAATAGTATAGAGAGAGGAGAAAAATGCAGTACACTGCATTCAAACATACTCATTCCGCTGCATTGGATCCCTCTGTATGATTAAATGATGCAAATTAAGCATTTGGCAATTTTCCGGGTTGCTAAAAAGGGTCAACCCTTCTCCCTTGGTTCCTCACAAATGCTACAGGCAACTTTCAGGCATCTTACATTTCAACACCAATCCCAATATTTGGAGCTCAGAAAAGCATTTTTCATTTGACAGGTGACTGAACTGCAGTGTTCCTCTTAGGCTGCTAATTTTTGGCTCACATGCAAAGCAAATGTGAGTCTATGTTTGGGGCCACGCCAGTGGACGTCCGTCCATCGTAAACTTTAACGTTGGCATTTTCTCGGAGACTATTCAAGCCACCATCTTCAATCTTTGCCCAAGGATACTTTGTGGCAAGACCTTTCCAAACATACCAATTTGAGTGACCTCTCACAATGGCAATGTCACAGGGGCTCAGGAAATAGGTCCAAAATAGCTATATTTTGACATAATTTATTTTTTCTCATACTATTCACAACTTCAAACCCAAACTTGATACAAAGATACCTGATGGTAAGACCTTTCTAAGCATACTAATCTGGATGACCCCTCAGAAAGGTCAAGGGTCACAAGAGCTCAGGAAATAGGTTCAAAATAGCCATATTTTGACAAAAGATGTTTTTTCTCAAATACTATTCACAACTTCAAACCCAAACTTGCTACAGAGGTACCTGATGGGAAGACCTTCTAATTTTATGCATACTAATTTGGTTGATTCCTTGGAAAGATCAAGGGTCACAAGAGCTCAAGAAATAGGTCCAAAATAGCCATAATTATTTGACAAAAGATGTGTTTTTTTCTTTCTCAAATACTATTGACAACTTCAGTTCAAACCCAAATTTGGTACAGAGATACCTGATGGTAAGACCTATATATGAATACTAATTTGGATGACCATTCGGAAAGGTCAAGAGTCACAGACAAATGTGTGTAAAATGCCATTTTAAAAATAAAATTCTAGGTATTATGAACATTTTCACAAATTTTTCAATCAAATTTGGCACAAAGGTAGCTGATGCTGGCAGGGGAGGGGGGGTTTGACAGATCTGATAAACATGCTTACATTTTGAAAAAACATTATGATTTTGCTGGTGCAAAGAAGCCAGCCCTTTACTTATTGTCACAAAGGTCACACATATAGACTGGTCGTCCACGTGAGCTATAATGGCTTTATCTTTCTTGTTAAATCTTGCTGACTTTCATCACCCCCTCCAAATACAGCTTTTACAATATTTCATGAATGGTAGAATCGGCTGAGATACGCAGTGACTCAGTGGCACCATGTATAATAACAAATTAAATTTTAGCAGAACACTGCCAAAGGACAGGCCCTGTGACATACAGTTTGCTGAAAACTACTAGCAACAACAATGGCACAACGATGAATGTTCCTTTAGTCTTACCCTTGCTTATGTCTGAGAAAAAGGTGATAGTCATTAGTATGCATCGCTGGTGAAATCTGAAACAAGAGTGATAATCAACATCAAAAATTGCACAACACACAGTCCCTACAATCTGATACCACAGTTACTACCAGTCATACAAAGTACTACAGCAGCGAATAAGTCAAAACACAACGCTTTTAAAAAGTAGGCCCCCTAGGCAGCCAAATGTTTCAAACAAGGAGACTAAGCTAATACATGAAATAAGTTCGAATCTTTGCAAGATCTCCCTCGCCTGCTGACCTGGGCGTAACATGCGTTTGCAGCTAAGATTGAGCAAAATTGGGTGGTTTGAAGGAAACTGACACTTT
>BTPG01000006.1:26981548-27084048 GCA_036245525.1 Semisulcospira habei
AGAGAGAGAGAGAGAGAGAGAGAGAGAGAGCTCGCGCCTGATTCGTACTTCGCTTAGTCCAAACTACAGAAAAGCTATATATGTCACACATCAAAATATATACATAAGTGCTGCTGTTATTAGCCCAAAAGATCAAGGAGCAATTATAGATTATCCTTAAGATTCACGCAAAGCTTTATTCGTTTGACCCCTGGTTTGACCACTGAAACAGCAGACACCACACAACTGCGAGATTCAACGAAACTCATGAAAATTGAATATTCTGGGAACAATGATAAAGGTTAACCCCTTTACTGCTAGTAGACGGGGATTTTGCGTCTGAAACAAAAGCACACTGACCGACAGTCGCATGAAGAACACAAATGAAATGGGAACAAAGGTGGACACAACAAGAACACAGGACTACAGGACTAACAACAGACATAAATCTTCATGATCCTGCGCGACTGCGGGGGCTCATGAGGAATTACGTCGCTTGCAGATGGATGGTTGTTCGTCTTGCCCCGGCAGTTAAAGGGTTAACATACTTGGAATAATTTGTTTTGAAGTTTTGCAGATTGTTTTCTTTACATATTAATTCTAAATCAATTTCGCACGTTCGCGCCCTTAGTAAAGTAAGAAACCGTTTTACATATGTTTTAAAAAGGCGTCTGTTGAGATTTTGTATGGACCCTTCTAAGAGCCCCTTCACGTCACTAATGTAATAATCCAACAATAATGACTCCTCGCAAATAAGGATAATCGATTGAAGTGAAATCAGACAGGAAACTATTTCTATGTGTTCTAGAATAATACATAAAAATTGATAGAGACACCTGTGCGTTTATATTGTATACCTTCATGTAAATACAACTTTCTTCTGACAATACTAATAAACGTCTGACATAAGAGGAACCTAAGTATTAATGAGAATTGGCTGTTTATTTCGTGAATTCGTGTGTTTTTTGGCTAGTTCTACATGCGTCATCAGGTGCGTCACACTTCGCAGTCTGCACTGGAGATATATAATGTGTGACAATGAAGTGAAATGTGGACACGTGCAGGTATTTTGACGTCAGTGATGCAGCTGACCTCATCTATGCAGCCATTCTCTAATTTTCTTTCGATTTTCATGTTTGTGGCATCAGCAGCTTAAAAGTGTAAAACAACTGGTTCTGTATGTTATTTTGTGCCGCAACAGTTACGCCTATCTGATTCAATTGCAAAAACCTGCTTTACGTTAACCCGTTTAGTGCCGGATGACGAGGACTTTTCTACAATCTATGTTAATTCAGGACCGAAGGCTCTTGAGGATCTATCTCTCTTGCAGCTGGATCATTTTCACCTTTTTCCTCTGCTGTGAAGGGCTTAATGGAATGTAGTTTTTGAGAATTCTTCTCCGTGCTCTTGTTTAAAGCATTTCGGGAAAAAAGCACCATAGTGCAGACGTTTGAACGAGTGTGAGGGCTGCTTCTACTGGGCATCTTCTTCATAAAGTATGAAATCAGACTTCCTCTATCTTTGTTTAGCCTTCTCCAGTAGCTAAACGTCTGCGGCTCCACGTCGACCGCAGTGGGCCAGCGCACAGACATGGTCGGGTCCACTGCGGCTGTCTTGGGCTCGACGACATATGCTTACTGGGTTGTCAATAGATTACTTGCAGTAATGAGCTCCCTCCAGATGATAGAAAGGTTTTATTGGCATACATCTGTTTTATAATGAGTTGTCTCTGAGAGCAAGAATTAATTTATAATTTTAAAATATAATAATAATAATAAAAGTGTTCTCATTTGTTGGACAATTGGTAGGAAAGGGAAGCTACCGTTTAGTCAAGTGTCAACATGGGTTGTTCCCTTGGACTGTTATTTGTGTTTTGGTGAACAGAAAACGGGAGATAGCGGCTTTTTAAGGTTTAACCCGTTAAATGCCGATAAAGGTTGAACACCACACAACTGTTAGAGGTATCGATCCTCATGAGCCCCCGCAGTTGCGGTCGCTCATGAGGATTTAGACCTCTTGCTGACACCACTTTGAATCCATGTTCTTGGGACTGCCAGGGCTTTTTGGTGTTCAATCCAAGAAGCTGGCAGAAACACGTTCTGCGGCAGCTGTCACTTAACGGGTTAACGCCTCGGGCGTGTAATAAATGCCATCAGATTTATAGGTAAGGAATTTATGAATCCATTTCAGTCAATACTCTATAACGAATACTTGAACTCGCGCCTTTTAATGAGAAAAACTGGTTTATTTATGCTTAAACCACTGCATCATAAAGTGGTCTTAAATCTCGTGACTTTGGAAAGCCGTGTTTCCATACACACACTCACACGCGCGCGCGCACACACAAACACACACACACACACACACACACACACACACACACACACACACACACACACAAGCACGCACACACACACACACACACACGCATACTTGCCCAAGAACACGTACACGCACACACACGCGCGCGCACACAATAACATACACACACACACACACATACACACACACACACACACACACACACACACACAGACACACTTGCCCAAGCAAACGTTCACGCACACACAGATCATAGCCAAAACCAGAAACTCATGAAACAGTGTGTTAGCGTTATTCAGACGGTACCCTTTATTTCTGGCACTCGAGTGCGAATGTCACAAGTCAGTGTACACTGAAAACATAGTTAAAGAAGTTACAGGCACACAGTGTCTCACCAAGCTCAGTAGTAGTTCTTGTTTGGGATGTAAGACGTCTTGGTGACAACTGCAACACAAAACACACATCACGTACCATACCTGTCAGTTTATAACTGTGCTGGGTTGTGATTTACAACCATACGGCTGAAAGCGATAAAGTCTAAATATACGGGCCATATTCCTTATTGATGAAAGGGATGATTTTATCGGCAGTGCGGAGACTGCAGCACAAATATCCGCAGATCGCTAAAGCTGTTTAGAGTATAAGTAACAATGATTTTAAAAGCACAATCTGCGTCCAAGGGCGGTGAAGGGGTCATGGTAAGGCAGTGCGATGGTTTGTTTTAAGGACTGAAACAATACTGACTTGTCTTGCCGTAGCCTCCGTGGCCGCCACCCCAGCCCCCGAAACCACCCCAGCCGCCGTAACCACCCAAGCCGCCGCCGCCCCAGCCACCGAGGCCACCCCAGCCTCCCCAACCGCCGCCACCCCAACCGCCACGTCCGCCGTAACCCCCATAGCCACCATAGCCATCGGCAGAGACGGCAGCCACTAGGGCCAGGAGTAGAACAAGAGCGAGCTTCATCTTGTATCTGTGAATGAATGAATAAATAAATGAATGAATAAAATAATAAATAAATAAATAAATAAATATGAAGTAGAGTTAAGATAAGGCATGCATTTCAACATATCCGTATATAAGTTCATCTCATAGTATTGTTGGATGTGAAAAGTTACCCAGTGCGCATAGGCCATCGGGGCGACGTCTGCCGCCGTTAGCCCGTGCAAGGCCGTGCGCGTCCTAACGGCGGCCGACGTCGCCCCGATGGCATTTTGCGCACTGCGTAGCCATCAGCAACGTAACGTAACCCACTCACGACTGAAACAATACACGAGGAGACAGAAGAACACTTACCCGTTGAGCGAGTAGATGCTGTGTGGCTCCGGTAAGGACCGAGTGAGGAACAGCGAATCACAATGGCTTTTAATACACATATTGCAGGCCAAGGAACCACTTTCGATGTTATAAAATCATTCCATGACCGCAATGTACTGACAAGGCCGCAGATACAGAGACGTAAAACCGCTGTAGCTAACTACCCTCCCTCAGCCTGAGAAATGGATACCTAATATCGGTCATTATTTTTAAATAGGTCAAAAATAGTCATAGAATCACATGTGCACCAAGCAGCCTACGCAGGCCTATGAAGATCTACGTCCCTTTAAGATGGTCAGTTTTTATGTGATGGACTGGGCACGAGTGTTGATTATTTTGTGCCGGACTTAGATTTTGCCCAGTGAACAAAAGGTCTTTAGGCCAAGGGGGCCGCAGTTGGCCCGAGCAAGGACGTGCGCGGGCCAGCTGATGCCGTCGCTGCCCTACGAACTCTGCTCACTGTGTAGGACCAAATTAATAGTCTACCGCTGAGATCAAGGTCCAGAAAGTTCTGGCA
Source organism: Semisulcospira habei (assembly GCA_036245525.1). Classification (NCBI taxonomy): domain Eukaryota; kingdom Metazoa; phylum Mollusca; class Gastropoda; family Semisulcospiridae; genus Semisulcospira; species Semisulcospira habei. The sequence goes on from BTPG01000006.1 coordinate 26,985,682, forward strand.
GTTTTAAACCTTGTCGGCATAATCAATCGTTAACCCTTTCAAAGCTACTTGTCGTAGACTGTGTTGTGTGCTCTTTCGCAGGTCCCGCAGGTGCAAGGGCTAGTGCGGCTCTGTGTCTCCTGCGGTTGGATCGTCGTTACTTTTTCTCGGCAATGAACGGGTTACAATCTTGAATGATGGTATAAAGGAACCATGGTGTTTGTATAAAATTTCGTTTGTTGATGAATGACACACACAAATATATTATATTCAATGTCCGCTGCTTTGATTTTGTGACATAATTACAACAATAAATGCGTATGCGTGCGTGCGTGAACACACGCGCGTATGTATGTGTGTGTGTGTGTGTGTGTGTGTGTGTGTGTACGTGTGTGTGTGTTTGAGTGAGAGTGAGTGTGTGTGAGTGCTAGTGTATGCGTATGCTTACCTGAGTACGTGCGTGTGTGTGCATGTGTGTGGGTGAGTGAGTCTGTGTGTGTGTGTGTGTGTGTGTGTGTGTGTGTGTGTGTGTGTGTGTGTGTGTGTGTGTGTGTGTGTGTGTGTGTGTGAGAGAGAGAGAGAGAGAGAGATAGAGAGAGAGATAGAGAGAGAGAGAGAGAGAGAGAGAGAGAGAGAGAGAGAGAGAGAGAGAGAGAGAGAGAGAGAGCTCGCGCTTGATTCGTACTTCGCTTAGTCCAAACTACAGAAAAGCTATATATGTCACACATCAAAATATATACATAAGTGCTGCTGTTATTAGCCCAAAAGATCAAGGAGCAATTATAGATTTTATCCTTAAGATTCACGCAAAGCTTTATTCGTTTGACCCCTGGTTTGACCACTGAAACAGCAGACACCACACAACTGCGAATATTCTGGGAACAATGATAAAGATTAACCCCTTTACTGCTAGTAGACGCGGATTTTGCGTCTGAAACAAAAGCACACTGACCGACAGTCGCATGAAGAACACAAATGAAATGGGAACAAAGGTGGACACAACAAGAACACAGGACTACATGACTAACAACAGACATAAATCTTCATGATTATCCGCGACTGCGGGGGGCTCATGAGGAATTACGTCGCTTGCAGATGGATGGTTGTTCGTCTTGCCCCGGCAGTTAAAGGGTTAACATACTTGGAAGAAGTTGTTTTGAAGTTTTGCAGATTGTTTTCTTTACATATTAATTCTAAATCAATTTCGCACGTTCGCGCCCTTAGTAAAGTAAGAAACCGTTTTACAGATTAAAACCGTTTTAAAAAGGCGTCTGTTGAGATTTTGTATGGACCCTTCTAAGAGCCCCTTCACGTCACTAATGTAATAATCCAACAATAATGACTCCTCGCAAATAAGGATAATCGATTGAAGTGAAATCAGACAGGAAACAATTTCTATGTGTTCTAGAATAATACATAAAAATTGATAGAGACACCTGTGCGTTTATATTGTATACCTTCATGTAAATACAACTTTCTTCTGACAATACTAATGATCGTCTGACATAAGAGGAACCTAAGTATTAATGAGAATTGGCTGTTTATTTCGTGAATTCGTGTGTTTTTTGGCTAGTTCTACATGCGTTATCAGGTGCGTCACACTTCGCAGTCTGCACTGGAGATATATAATGTGTGACAATGAAGTGAAATGTGGACACGTGCAGGTATTTTGACGTCAGTGATGTAGCTGACCTCATCTATGCAGCCATTCTCTAATTTTCTTTCGATTTTCATGTTTGTGGCATCAGCAGCTTAAAAGTGTAAAACAACTGGTTCTGTATGTTATTTTGTGCAGCAACAGTTACGCCTATCTGATTCAATTGCAACAACCTGCTTTACGTTAACCCGTTTAGTGCCGGATGACGAGGACTTTTCTACAATCTATGTTAATTCAGGACCGAAGGCTCTTGAGGATCTATCTCTCTTGCAGCTGGATCATTTTCACTTTTTTCCTCTGCTGTGAAGGGCTTGATGGAATGTAGTTTTTGAGAATTCTTCTCCGTGCTCTTGTTTAAAGCATTTCGGGGAAAAAGCACCATAGTGCAGACGTTTGAACGAGTGTGAGGGCTGCTTCTACTGTGCATCTTCTCCATAAAGTATGAAATCAGACTTCCTCTATCTTTGTTTTGCCTTCTCCAGTAGCTAAACGTCTGCGGCTCCACGTCGACCGCAGTGGGCCAGCGCACAGACATGGTCGGGCCCACTGCGGCCGTCTTGAGCCCGAGGACCTATGCTTACTGGGTTGTCAATAGATTACTTGCAGTAATGAGCTCCCTCCAGCTGATGGAAAGGTTTTATTGGCATACATCTGTTTTATAATGAGTTGTCTCTGAGAGCAAGAATTAATTTATAATTTTAAAATATAATAATAATAATAAAAGTGTTCTCATTTGTTGGACAATTGGTAGGAAAGGGAAGCTACCGTTTAGTCAAGTGTCAACATGGGTTGTTCCCTTGGACTGTTATTTGTGTTTTGGTGAACAGAAAACGGGAGATAGCGGCTTTTTAAGGTTTAACCCGTTAAATGCCGATAAAGGTTGAACACCACACAACTGTTAGAGGTATCGATCCTCATGAGCCCCCGCAGTTGCGGTCGCTCATGAGGATTTAGACCTCTTGCTGACACCACTTTGAATCCATGTTCTTGGGACTGCCAGGGCTTTTTGGTGTTCAATCCAAGAAGCTGGCAGAAACACGTTCTGCGGCAGCTGTCACTTAACCGATTAACGCCTCGGGCGTGTAATAAATGCCATCAGATTTATAGGTAAGGAATTTATGAATCCATTTCAGTCAATACTCTATAACGAATACTTGAACTCGCGCCTTTTAATGAGAAAAACTGGTTTATTTATGCTTAAACCACTGCATCATAAAGTGGTTTTAAATCTCGTGACTTTGGAAAGCCGTGTTTCCATACACACACTCACACGCGCGCGCGCACACACAAACACACACACACCCACACACACACACACACAAGCACGCACACACACACACACACACACACGCACACTTGCCCAAGAACACGTACACGCACACACACGCGCGCGCACACAATAACATACACACACACACACATACACACACACACACACACACACACACACACACACACAGACACACTTGCCCAAGCAAACGTTCACGCACACACAGATCATAGCCAAAACCAGAAACTCATGAAACAGTGTGTTAGCGTTATTCAGACGGTACCCTTTATTTCTGGCACTCGAGTGCGAATGTCACAAGTCAGTGTACACTGAAAACATAGTTAAAGAAGTTACAGGCACACAGTGTCTCACCAAGCTCAGTAGTAGTTCTTGTTTGGGATGTAAGACGTCTTGGTGACAACTGCAACACAAAACACACATCACGTACCATATCTGTCAGTTTATAACTGTGCTGGGTTGTGATTTACAACCTTACGGCTGAAAGCGATAAAGTCTAAATATACGGGCCATATTCCTTATTGATGAAAGGGATGATTTTATCGGCAGTGCGGAGACTGCAGCACAAATATCCGCAGATCGCTAAAGCTGTTTAGAGTATAAGTAACAATGATTTTAAAAGCACAATCTGCGTCCAAGGGCGGTGAAGGGGTCATGGTAAGGCAGTGCGATGGTTTGTTGTAAGGACTGAAACAATACTGACTTGTCTTGCCGTAGCCTCCGTGGCCGCCACCCCAGCCCCCGAAACCACCCCAGCCGCCGTAACCACCCCAGCCGCCTCCGCCCCAGCCGCCGAGGCCACCCCAGCCTCCCCAACCGCCGCCACCCCAACCGCCACGTCCGCCGTAACCCCCATAGCCACCATAGCCATCAGCAGAGACGGCAGCCACTAGGGCCAGGAGTAGAACAAGAGCGAGCTTCATCTTGTATCTGTGAATGAATGAATGAATAAATGAATAAATAAGTAAATAAATGAATGAATGAATGAATGAATGAATGAATGAATGAATGAATGAATGAATGAATGAATGAATGAATAAATGAATGAATAAATAAATAAATAAATATGAAGTAGTGTTAAGATAAGGCATGAAATCAATGTATCATATCAAAAGAGAAGTTGGATTTGAAAGCAGTTACCCAATGCTCAAAGGCCATCGGAGCGACGTCAGCCGACGTAAGCATCGCATGTCTGTGCGCGGGGTAACGTTGACCGATGTCAGCCCGAGGGCGTTCGCGCACTGGGTAGCCACCAGCAACGTAACGTAACCCATTCACGACTGAAACAATACACGACGAGACAAAAGAACACTTACCCGTTGAGCGAGTAGATGCTGTGTGGCTCCGGTGAGGACCGAGTGAGGAACAGCGAATCACAATGGCTTTTTATACACATGTTGCAGGCCAAGGAACCACTTACGATGTTATAAAATCATTCCATGACCACAATGTTTTGACAAGGCCGCAGATCCATAGACATAAAAGCGTTGTAGCTAACTACCCCCTCTCTGCCTGAGAAATGGATACCTAATATCGATCATTATTTTTAAATGTCAATAAACGTCAAAGAATCACATGTGCCCCCATCAGCCTACGCAGGCCTATGAAGATCTACGTCTCTTGAAGATGGTCAGTTTTCTCTGATGGACTGGGCACGAGTGTTGATTATTTTGTGCCGGACTTAGATTTTACGCAGTGAACAAAAGGTCTTTAGGCCAAGGACGGCCGCAGTTGGCCCGAGCAAGGACGTGCGCGAGCCAGCTGATGCCGTCGCTGCCCTACGAACTCTGCTCACTGTGTAGGACCAAATTAATAGTCTACCGCTGAGATCAAGGTCCAGAAAGTTCTGGCAGTTTTAAACCTTGTCGGCATAATCAATCGTTAACCCTTTCAAAGCTACTTGTCGTAGACTGTGTTGTGAGCTCCTTCCCAGGTCCCGCAGGTGCAAGGGCTAGTGCGGCTCTGTGTCTCCTGCGGTTGGATCGTCGTTACTTTTTCTCGGCAATGAAAGGGTTACAATCTTGAATGATGGTATAAAGGAACCATGGTGTTTGTATAAAATTTCGTTTGTTGACGAATGACACACACAAATATATTATATTCAATGTCCGCTGCTTTGATTTTTTGACATTATTATATATACAACATCAATGCCAACCTGATCAAAGTCATAGCAAACCTTTACAACAAGGCCACTAGCGCAGTCTGCTTCAACGGCAAAATAGGAAGCTGGTTTAGGACTACAGTTGGAGTCAGACAAGGCTGCTTGCTCTCACCTACTCATTTCAACATCTTCCTGGAAAGAATCACGACGGTCGCTCTGAAAGATCATGAAGGAACTGTCAGTATTGGAGGCAGAACGACTACGAACTTGCGCTTTGCGGACGACATTGATGGCCTTGCAGGAACAGAGAAGGAGCTAGCTCAGCTGGTGGAAAAGCTGGATAGTACAGCCATTGCATATGGGATGGAAATCAGTGCAGAGAAGACCAAACTGATGACCAATAACGCCAGTGGCATTGGCTCTGAAATCATTGTTGGAGGGCCAAAACTGGAAACAGTTAAGAAATTCAAATACTTGTGACAGATGAGGGATCAAAACCAGAAATACTGTCCAGGACTGCGCAGACAACAACAGCACTGACAAAATTGAATACCATATGGAAGGACAGAAACATCACACTCTGCTCCAAGATCAGACTGATGCGCTCCTTAGTCATCTCAGTGTTTTTGTATGCCTGCGAGTCATGGACCCTCACAGCAGACCTTGAAAGGAGGATACAAGCCACTGAAATGAGATGTTTTTGAAGGCTGCTTGGCATCTCTTACAGAGATCACATCACAAACGAGGAAGTGGGAAGCAGAATCAGGCAAGCCATCGGGCCCTATGAAGACTTATTAGCCATTGTGAGAAAACGCAAACTGAAGTGGTATGGGCATGTCACACGTTCAGCAGGGCTTGCCAAAACAATCCTGCAAGGCACTGTGCAAGGAGGACGAAGGAGAGGAAGACAAAGGAAAAGATGGGAGGACAATATCTCAGAGTGGACAGGACTGAAGCTGGGCGATACGCTGAAAATGGCAGAGAACAGAGAGGAATGGAGGGAGCTGGTTGTTAAGTCATCATTGGTGCCCCAACGGTCGGCAAGACTACGGGATATAGATAGATAGATAGATAGATAGATAGATAGATAGATAGATAGATAGATAGATAGATAGATAGATAGATAGATAGATAGATAGATAGATAGATAGATAGATAGATAGATAGATAGATAGATAGATAGATAGATAGATAGATAGATAGATAGATAGATAGAATAAATGCGTATGCGTGCTTGCGCGAACACTTGCGCATATGTATGTGTGTGTATGTATATATGTGTGTGTGTGTGTGTGTTTGTGTGTGTGTGTGTGTGTGTTTGTGTTTGTGTGTGCGTGTGTATTTGAGTATGAGTGTGCGTGTGTGAGTGCTAGTGTATGTGTGTGCTTGCCTGAGTACTTGCGTGTGTGTGTGTGCGTCTGTGTGTGTGTGTGTGTGAGTGAGACTGTGTGTGTGTGTGTGTGTGTGTGTGTGTGTGTGTGTGTGTGTGTGTGTGTGTGTGTGTGTGTGTGTGTGAGAGAGAGAGAGAGAGAGAGAACTCGCGCGTGATTTTGTACTTCGCTTAGTCCGAACTACAGACAAGCTATATTTGACACTCATTAAAATATATACATAAGTGCTGATGTTATTAGCCCAAAAGACCAGGATGCAATTACAGTTTTTATCCTTAAGATTCACGCAAACCTTTTTTCGTTTGACCCCTGGTTTGACCACTGAAACAGCAGACACCACACAACTGCAAGATTCAAAGAAACTCATGAAAATTCAATATTCTGGGAACAATGATAAAGGTTAACCCCTTTACTGCAATAGACGCGGATTTTGCGTCTGTAACAAAAGCACACTGACCGACAGTCGCATGAAGAACACAAATGAAATGTGAACAAAGGTGGGCACAACAAGAACACAGGACTACATGACTAACAACAGACATAAATCTTCATGATCCTGCGCGACTGCGGGGGCTCATGAGGACTTACGTCGCTTGCAAATGGATGGTTGTTCGTCTTGCCCCGGCAGTTAAAGGGTTAACATACTTGGAAGAAGTTGTTTTGAAGTTTTGCAGATTGTTTTCTTTACATATTAATTCTAAATCAATTTCGCACGTTCGCGCCCTTAGTAAAGTAAGAAACCGTTTTACAGATGTTTTAAAAAGGCGTCTGTTGAGATTTTGTATGGACCCTTCTAAGGGCCCCTTCACGTCACTAATGTAATAATCAAACAATAATGACTCCTCGCAAATAAGGATAATCGATTGAAGTGAAATCAGACAGAAAACAATTTCTAGGTGTTCTAGAATAATACATAAAAATTGATAGAGACACCTGTGCGTTTATCTTGTATACCTTCATGTAAACACAACTTTCTTCTGACAATACTAATGATCCTCTGACATAAGAGGAACCTAAGTATTAATGAGAATTGGCTGTTTATTTCGTGAATTCGTGTGTTTTTTGGCTAGTTCTACATGCGTCATCAGGTGCGTCACACTTCGCAGTCTACACTGGAGATATATAATGTGTGACAATGAAGTGAAATGTGGACACGTGCAGGTATTTTGACGTCAGTGATGCAGTTGACCTCATCTATGCAGCCATTCTCTAATTTTCTTTCAATTTTCATGTTTGTGGCATCAGCAGCTTAAAAGTGTAAAACAGCTGGTTCTGTATGTTATTTTGTGCAGCAACAGTTACGCCTATCTGATTCAATTGCAAAAACCTGCTTTACGTTAACCCGTTTAGTGCCGGATGACGAGGACTTTTCTACAATCTATGTTAATTCAGGACCGAAGGCTCTTGAGGATCTATCTCTCTTGCAGCTGGATCATTTTCACTTTTTTTCTCTGCTGTGAAGGGCTTAATGGAATGTAGTTTTTGAGAATGCTTCTCCGTGCTCTTGTTTAAAGCATTTCGGGAAAAAAGCATCATAGTGCAGACGTTTGAACGAGTGTGAGGGCTGCTTCTACTGTGCATCTTCTTCATAAAGTATGAAATCAGACTTCCTCTATCTTTGTTTTGCCTTCTCCAGTAGCTAAACGTCTGCGGCTCCACGTCGACCGCAGTGGGCCAGCGCACAGACATGGTCGGGCCCACTGCGGCCGTCTTGGGCTCGACGACCTATGCTTACTGGGTTGTCAATAGATTACTTGCAGTAATGAGCTCCCTCGGGCTGATGGAAAGGTTTCCTTGGCATACATCTGTTTTATAATGAGTTGTCTCTGAGAGCAAAAATTAATTTATAATTTAAATAATAATGATAAAAATAAAAGTGTTCTCATTTGTTGGACAATTGGTAGGAAAGGGAAGCTACCGTTTAGTCAAGTGTCAACACAAGTTGTTCCCTTGGACTGTTATTTGTGTTTTGGTGAACAGAAAACGGGATAAGGCGGCTTTTTAAGGTTTAACCCGTTAAATGCCGATAAAGGTTGAACACCACACAACTGTTAGAGGTATCGATCCTCATGAGCCCCCGCAGTTGCGGTCGCTCATGAGGATTTAGACCTCTTGCTGACACCACTTTGAATCCATGTTCTTGGGACTGCCAGGGCTTTTTGGTGTTCAATCCAAGAAGCTGCCAGAAACAATTTCTGCGGCAGCTGTCACTTAACGGATTAACGCCTCGGGCGTGTAATAAATGCCAGCAGATTTATAGGTAAGGAATTTATGAATCCATTTCAGTCAATACTCTATAACGAATACTTGAACTCGCGCCTTTTAATGAGAAAAACTGGTTTATTTATGCTTACACCACTGCATCATAAAGTGGTCTTAAATCTCGTGACTTTGGAAAGCCGTGTTTCCATGCACACACTCACACACGCGCGCGCGCACACAATAACATACACACACACACAGACACATACACACACACACACACACACACACACAGACACACTTGCCCAAGCAAACGTTCACGCACACACAGATCATAGCCAAAACCAGAAACTCATGAAACAGTGTGTTAGCGTTATTCAGACGGTACCCTTTATTTCTGGCACTCGAGTGCGAATGTCACAAGTCAGTGTACACTGAAAACATAGTTAAAGAAGTTACAGGCACACAGTGTCTCACCAAGCTCAGTAGTAGTTCTTGTTTGGGATGTAAGACGTCTTGGTGACAACTGCAACACAAAACACACATCACGTACCATACCTGTCAGTTTATAACTGTGCTGGGTTGTGATTTACAACCTTACGGCTGAAGGCGGTAAAGTCTAAATATACGGGCCATATTCATTATTGATGAAAGGGATGATTTTATCGGCAGTGCGGAGACTGCAGCACAAATATCCGCAGATCGCTAAAGCTGTTTAGAGTATAAGTAACAATGATTTTAAAAGCACAATCTGCCTCCAAGGGCGGTGAAGGGGTCATGGTAAGGCAGTGCGATGGTTTGTTGTAAGGACTGAAACAATACTGACTTGTCTTGCCGTAGCCTCCGTGGCCGCCACCCCAGCCCCCGAAACCACCCCAGCCGCCGTAACCACCCCAGCCGCCGCCGCCCCAGCCGCCGAGGCCACCCCAGCCTCCCCAACCGCCGCCACCCCAACCGCCATGTCCGCCGTAACCCCCATAGCCACCATAGCCATCGGCAGAGACGGCAGCCACCAGGGCCAGGAGTAGAACAAGAGCGAGCTTCATCTTGTATCTGTGAATGAATGAATGAATAAATGAATAAATAAGTAAATAAATGAATGAATGAATGAATGAATGAAATAATAAATAAATAAATAAATATGAAGTAGTGTTAAGATAAGGCATGAATGTATCATATCAAAAGAGAAGTTGCATCTCGTAGAGTTGTTGGATTTGAAAGCAGTTACCCAATGCGCAAAGGACATCGGAGCGACGTCAGCCGACGAAAGCATCGCATGTCTGTGCGCGGGGTAACGTTGGCCGATGTCAGCCCGAGGGCGTTCGCGCACTGGGTAGCCACCAGCAACGTAACGTAACCCATTCACGACTGAAACAATACACGACGAGACAAAAGAACACTTACCCGTTGAGCGAGTAGATGCTGTGTGGCTCCGGTGAGGACCGAGTGAGGAACAGCGAATCACAATGACTTTTTATACACATGTTGCAGGCCAAGGAACCACTTACGATGTTATAAAATCATTCCATGACCACAATGTTTTGACAAGGCCGCAGATCCATAGACATAAAAGCGTTGTAGCTAACTACCCCCTCTCTGCCTGAGAAATGGATACCTAATATCGATCATTATTTTTAAATGTCAATAAACGTCAAAGAATCACATGTGCCCCCATCAGCCTACGCAGGCCTATGAAGATCTACGTCTCTTGAAGATGGTCAGTTTTCTCTGATGGACTGGGCACGAGTGTTGATTATTTTGTGCCGGACTTAGATTTTACGCAGTGAACAAAAGGTCTTTAGGCCAAGGACGGCCGCAGTTGGCCCGAGCAAGGACGTGCGCGGGCCAGGTGATGCCGTCGCTGCCCTACGAACTCTGCTCACTGGGTAGGACCAAATTAATAGTCTACCGCTGAGATCAAGGTCCAGAAAGTTCTGGCAGTTTTAAACCTTGTCGGCATAATCAATCGTTAACCCTTTCAAAGCTACTTGTCGTAGACTGTGTTGTGAGCTCCTTCCCAGGTCCCGCAGGTGCAAGGGCTAGTGCGGCTCTGTGTCTCCTGCGGTTGGATCGTCGTTACTTTTTCTCGGCAATGAACGGGTTACAATCTTGAATGATGGTATAAAGGAACCATGGTGTTTGTATAAAATTTCGTTTGTTGATGAATGACACACACAAATATATTATATTCAATGTCCGCTGGTTTGATTTTTTGACATTATTATATATACAACATCAATGCCAACCTGATCAAAGTCATAGCAAACCTTTACAACAAGGCCACTAGCGCAGTCTGCTTCAACGGCAAAATAGGAAGCTGGTTTAGGACTACAGTTGGAGTCAGACAAGGCAGCTTGCTCTCACCTACTCATTTCAACATCTTCCTGGAAAGAATCATGACGGTCGCTCTGAAAGATCATGAAGGAACTGTCAGTATTGGAGGCAGAACGACCACGAACATGCGCTTTGCGGACGACATTGATGGCCTTGCAGGAACAGAGAAGGAGCTAGCTCAGCTGGTGGAAAAGCTGGATAGTACAGCCATTGCATATGGGATAAAAATCAGTGCAGAGAAGACCAAACTGATGACCAATAACGCCAGTGGCATTGGCTCTGAAATCATTGTTGGAGGGCCAAAACTGGAAACAGTTAAGAAATTCAAATACTTGGGAGCCATTGTGACAGATGAGGGATCAAAACCAGAAATACTGTCCAGGACTGCGCAGACAACAACAGCACTGACAAGATTGAAGACCATATGGAAGGACAGAAACATCACACTGTGCTCCAAGATCAGACTGATGCGCTCCTTAGTCATCTCAGTGTTCTTGTATGCCTGCGAGTCATGGACCCTCACAGCAGACCTTGAAAGGAGGATACAAGCCACTGAAATGAGATGTTTTTGAAGGCTGCTTGGCATCTCTTACAGAGATCACATCACAAACGAGGAAGTGGGAAGCAGAATCAGGCAAGCCATCGGGCCCTATGAAGACTTATTAGCCATTGTGAGAAAACGCAAACTGAAGTGGTATGGGCATGTCACACGTCCAGCAGGGCTTGCCAAAACAATCCTGCAAGGCACTGTGCAAGGAGGACGAAGGAGAGGAAGACAAAGGAAAAGATGGGAGGACAATATCTCAGAGTGGACAGGACTGAAGCTGGGCGATACGCTGAGAATGGTAGAGAACAGAGAGGAATGGAGGGAGCTGGTTGTTAAGTCATCATTGGTGCCCCAACGGTCGGCAAGACTACGGGATATAGATAGATAGATAGATAGATAGATAGATAGATAGATAGATAGATAGATAGATAGATAGATAGATAGATAGATAGATAGATAGATAGATAGATAGATAGATAGATAGATAGATAGATAGATAGATAGATAGATAGATAGATATAATAAATGCGTATGCGTGCTTGCGCGAACAAGGGGGCGTATGTATGTGTGTGCATGTATATATGTGTGTGTGTGTGTGTTTGTGTGTGTGTGTGTTTGTGTTTGTGTTTGTGTTTGCGTGTGTATTTGAGTATGAGTGTGCGTGTGTGAGTGCTAGTGTATGTGTGTGCTTGCCTGAGTAATTGCGTGTGTGTGTGTGCGTCTGTGTGTGTGTGTGTGTGAGTGAGACTGTGTGTGTGTGTGTGTGTGTGTGTGTGTGTGTGTGTGTGTGTGTGTTTGTGTGTGTGTGTGTGAGTGAGAGAGAGAGAGAGAGAGAGAGAGAGAGAGAGAGAGAGAGAGAGAGAGAGAGAGAGAGAGAGAGAGAGAGAGAGAGAGAGAGAGAGAGAGAGAGAGCTCGCGCGTGATTTTGTACTTCGCTTAGTCCGAACTACAGACAAGCTATATTTGACACTCATCAAAATATGTACATAAGTGCTGATGTTATTAGCCCAAAAGACCAGGATGCAATTACAGTTTTTATCCTTAAGATTCACGCAAACCTTTTTTCGTTTGACCCCTGGTTTGACCACTAAAACAGCAGACACCACACAACTGCAAGATTCAAAAAAACTCATGAAAATTCAATATTCTGGGGACAATGATAAAGGTTAACCCCTTTACTGCAATAGACGCGGATTTTGCGTCTGTAACAAAAGCACACTGACCGACAGTCGCATAAAGAACACAAATGAAATGGGAACAAAGGTGGGCACAACAAGAACACAGGACTACATGACTAACAACAGACATAAATCTTCATGATCCTGCGCGACTGCAGGGGCTCATGAGGACTTACGTCGCTTGCAGATGGATGGTTGTTCGTCTTGCCCCGGCAGTTAAAGGGTTAACATACTTGGAAGAAGTTGTTTTGAAGTTTTGCAGATTGTTTTCTTTACATATTAATTCTAAATCAATTTCGCACGTTCGCGCCCTTAGTAAAGTAAGAAACCGTTTTACAGATGTTTTAAATAGGCGTCTGTTGAGATTTTGTATGGACCCTTCTAAGGGCCCTTTCACGTCACTAATGTAATAATCAAACAATAATGACTCCTCGCAAATAAGGATAATCGATTGAAGTGAAATCAGACAGGAAGCAATTTCTAGGTGTTCTAGAATAATACATAAAAATTGATAGAGACACCTGTGCGTTTATCTTGTATACCTTCATGTAAACACAACTTTCTTTTGACAATACTAATGATCCTCTGACATAAGAGGAACCTAAGTAATAATGAAAATTGGCTGTTTATTTCGTGAATTCGTGTGTTTTTTGGCTAGTTCTACATGCGTCATCAGGTGCGTCACACTTCGCAGTCTGCACTGGAGATATATAATGTGTGACAATGAAGTGAAATGTGGACACGTGCAAGTATTTTGACGTCAGTGATGCAGTTGACCTCATCTATGCAGCCATTCTCTAATTTTCTTTCGATTTTCATGTTTATGGCATCAGCAGCTTACAAGTGTAAAACAACTGGTTCTGTATGTTATTTTGTGCAGCAACAGTTACGCCTATCTGATTCAATTGCAAAAACCTGCTTTACGTTAACCCGTTTAGTGCCGGATGACGAGGACTTTTGTACAATCTATGTTAATTCAGGACCGAAGGCTCTTGAGGATCTATCTCTCTTGCAGCTGGATCATTTTCACTTTTTTCCTCTGCTGTGAAGGGCTTAATGGAATGCAGTTTTTGAGAATTCTTCTCCGTGCTCTTGTTTAAAGCATTTCGGGAAAAAAGCATCATAGTGCAGACGTTTGAACGAGTGTGAGGGCTGCTTCTACTGTGCATCTTCTTCATAGAGTATGAAATCAGACTTCCTCTATCTTTGTTTTGCCTTCTCCAGTAGCTAAACGTCTGTGGCTCCACGTCGACCGCAGTAGGCCAGCGCACAGACATGGTCGGGCCCACTGCGGCCGTCTTGAGCCCGAGGACCTATGCTTACTGGGTTGTCAATAGATTACTTGCAGTAATGAGCTCCCTCAGGCTGATGGAAAGGTTTCCTTGGCATACATCTGTTTTATAATGAGTTTTCTCTGAGAGCAAGAATTAATTTATAATTAAAAAAATAATAATAATAATAAAAGTGTTCTCATTTGTTGGACAATTGGTAGGAAAGGGAAGCTACCGTTTAGTCAAGTGTCAACACGAGTTGTTCCCTTGGACTGTTATTTGTGTTTTGGTGAACAGAAAAAGGGAGATAGCGGCTTTTTAAGGTTTAACCCGTTAAATACCGATAAAGGTTGAACACCACACAACTGTTAGAGGTATCGATCCTCATGAGCCCCCGCAGTTGCGGTCGCTCATGAGGATTTAGACCTCTTGCTGACACCACTTTGAATCCATGTTCTTGGGACTGCCAGGGCTTTTTGGTGTTCAATCCAAGAAGCTAGCAGAAACACGTTCTGCGGCAGCTGTCACTTAACGGATTAACGCCTCGGGCGTGTAATAAATGCCAGCAGATTTATAGGTAAGGAATTTATGAATCCATTTCAGTCAATACTCTATAACGAATACTTGAACTCGCGCCTTTTAATGAGAAAAACCGGATTATTTATGCTTAAACCACTGCATCATAAAGTGATCTTAAATCTCGTGACTTTGTAAAGCCGTGTTTCCATGCACACACTCACACACGCGCGCGCGCACACAATAACATACACACACACACAGACACATACACACACACACACACACACACACACACGCACGCACACACACACACAGACACACTTGCCCAAGCGAACGTTCACGCACACACAGGTCATAGCCAAAACCAGAAACTCATGAAACAGTGTGTTAGCGTTATTCAGACGGTACCCTTTATTTCTGGCACTCGAGTGCGAATGTCACAAGTCAGTGTACACTGAAAACATAGTTAAAGGAGTTACAGGCACACAGTGTCTCACCAAGCTCAGTAGTAGTTCTTGTTTGGGATGTAAGACGTCTTGGTGACAACTGCAACACAAAACACACATCACGTACCATACCTGTCAGTTTTTAACTGTGCTGGGTTGTGATTTACAACCTTACGGCTGAAAGCGGAATAGTCTAAATATACGGGCCATATTCCTTATTGATGAAAGGGATGATTTTATCGGCAGTGCGGAGACTGCAGCACAAATATCCGCAGATCGCGAAAGCTGTTTAGAGTAGAAGTAACAATGATTTCAAAAGCGCGTCCAAGGGCGGTGAAGGGGTCATGGTAAGGCAGTGCGATGGTTTGTTGTAAGGACTGAAACAATACTGACTTGTCTTGCCGTAGCCTCCGTGGCCGCCACCCCAGCCCCCGAAACCACCCCAGCCGCCGTAACCACCCCAGCCGCCGCCGCCCCAGCCGCCGAGGCCACCCCAGCCTCCCCAACCGCCTCCACCCCAACCGCCAAGTCCGCCGTAACCCCCATAGCCACCATAGCCATCAGCAGAGACGGCAGCCACCAGGGCCAGGAGTAGAACAAGAGCGAGCTTCATCTTGTATCTGTGAATGAATGAATGAATAAATGAATAAATAAGTAAATAAACGAATGAATGAATGAATGAACGAATGAATGAACGAATGAATGAATGAATGAATGAATGAATGAATGAATGAATGAATGAATAATAATGAAGTAGTGTTAAGATAAGGCATGAATGTATCATATCAAAAGAGAAGTTGCATCTCGTAGAGTTGTTGGATTTGAAAGAAGTTACCCAATGCGCAAAGGACATCGGAGCGACGTCAGCCGACGTAAGCATCGCACGGCTGTGCGCGGGGTAACGTTGGCCGACGTCAGCACGAGGGCGTTCGCGCACTGGGTAGCCACCAGCAACGTAACGTAACCCATTCACGACTGAAACAATACACGACGAGACAAAAGAACACTTACCCGTTGAGCGAGTAGATGCTGTGGGGCTCCGGTGAGGACCGAGTGAGGAACAGCGAATCACAATGGCTTTTTATACACATGTTGCAGGCCAAGGAACCACTTACGATGTTATAAAATCATTCCATGACCACAATGTTTTGACAAGGCCGCAGATCCATAGATATAAAAGCGTTGTAGCTAACTACCCCATCTCTGCCTGAGAAATGGATACCTAATATCGATCATTATTTTTAAATGTCAATAAACGTCAAAGAATCGCATGTGCCCCCATCAGCCTACGCAGGCCTATGAAGATCTACGTCTCTTGAAGATGGTCAGTTTTCTCTGATGGACTGGGCACAAGTGTTGATTATTTTGTGCCGGACTTACATTTTACCCAGTGAACAAAAGGTCTTTAGGCCAAGGACGGCCGCAGTTGGCCCGAGCAAGGACGTGCGCGGGCCAGCTGATGCCGTCGCTGCCCTACGAACTCTGCTCACTGGGTGGGACCAAATTAATAGTCTACCGCTGAGATCAAGGTCCAGAAAGTTCTGGCAGTTTTAAACCTTGTCGTCATAATCAATCTTTAACCCTTTCAAAGCTACTTGTCGTAGACTGTGTTGTGAGCTCCTTCGCAGGTCCCGCAGGTGCAAGGGCTAGTGCGGCTCTGTGTCTCCTGCGGTTGGATCTTCGTTACTTTTTCTCGGCAATGAACGGGTTACAATCTTGAATGATGGTATAAAGGAACCATGGTGTTTGTATAAAATTTTGTTTGTTGATGAATGACACACATAAATATATTATATTCAATGCCCGCAGCTTTGATTTTTTGACATTATTATATATACAACATCAATGCCAACCTGATCATAGTCATAGCAAACCTTTACAACAAGGCCACTAGCGCAGTCTGCTTCAACGGCAAAATATTGAGCTGGTTTAGGACTACAGTTGGAGTCAGAAAAGGCTGCTTGCTGTCACCTACTCATTTCAACATCTTCCTTGAAAGAATTATGACGGTCGCTCTGAAAGATCATGAAGGAACTGTCAGTATTGGAGGCAGAACGATCACGAATTTGCGCTTTGCGGACGACATTGATGGCCTTGCAGGAACAGAGAAGGAGCTAGCTCAGCTGGTGGAAAAGCTGGATAGTACAGCCATTGCATATGGGATGAAAATCAGTTCAGAGAAGACCAAACTGATGACCAATAACGCCAGTGGCATTGGCTCTGAAATCATGGTTGGAGGCCAAAAACTGGAAACAGTTAAGAAATTCAAATACTTGGGAGCCATTGTGACAGATGAGGGATCAAAACCAGAAATACTGTCCAGGATTGCGCAGACAACAACAGCACTGACAAGATTGAAGACCATATGGAAGGACAGAAACATCACACTCTGCTCCAAGATCAGACTGATGCGCTCCTTAGTCATCTCAGTGTTCTTGTATGCCTGCGAATCATGGACCCTCACAGCAGACCTTGAAAGGAGGATACAAGCCACTGAAATGAGATGTTTTCGAAGGCTGCTTGGCATCTCATACAGAGATCACATCACAAACGAGGAAGTGGGAAGCAGAATCAGGCAAGCCATCGGGCCCTATGAAGACTTATTAGCCATTGTGAGAAAACGCAAACTGAAGTGGTATGGGCATGTCACACGTTCAGCAGGGCTTGCCAAAACAATCCTGCAAGGCACTGTGCAAGGAGGACGAAGGAGAGGAAGACAGAGGAAAAGATGGGAGGACAATATCTCAGAGTGGACAGGACTGAAGCTGGGCGATACGCTGAGAATGGCAGAGAACAGAGAGGAATGGAGGGAGATGGTTGTTAAGTCATCATTGGTGCCCCAACGGTCGGCAAGACTACGGGATATAGATAGATAGATAGATAGATAGATAGATAGATAGATAGATAGATAGATAGATAGATAGATAGATAGATAGATAGATAGATAGATAGATAGATAGATAGATAGATAGATAGATAGATAGATAGATAGATAGATAGATAGATAGATAGATAGATAGATAGATAGATAGATAGATAAATAGATAGATAGATAGATACAATAAATGCGTATGCGTGCTTGCGCGAACACGGGCGCGTATGTATGTGTGTGTATGTATATATGTCTGTGTGTGTGTGTGTATTTGTGTGTGTGTGTGTGTGTGTGTGTGTTTGTGTGTGCGTGTGTATTTGAGTAAGAGTGTGTATGTATGAGTGCTAGTGTATGTGTGTGCTTGCCTGAGTACTTGCGTGTGTGTGTGTGCGTGTGTGTGTGTGAGTGAGACTGTGTGTGTGTGTGTGTGTGTTTGTGTGTGTGTGTGTGTGTGTGTGTGTGTGTGTGTGTGTGTGTGTGTGTGTGTGTGTGTGTGTGTGTGTGTGTGTGTGTGTGTGTGTGTGAGCTCGCGCGTGATTTTGTACTTCGCTTAGTCCAAACTACAGACAAGCTATATTTGACACTCATCAAAATATATACATAAGTGCTGATGTTATTAGCCCAAATGACCAGGATGCAATTACAGATTTTATCCTTAAGATTCACGCAAACCTTTTTTCGTTTGATCCCTGGTTTGACCACTGAAACAGCAGACACCACACAACTGCAAGATTCAACAAAACTCATAAAAGTTGAATATTCTGGGAACAATGATAAAGGTTAACCCCTTTACTGCTAGTAGACGCAGATTTTGCGTATGTAACAAAAGCACACTGACCGACAGTCGCATGCAGAACACAAATGAAATGGGAACAAAGGTGGGCACAACAAGAACACAGGACTACAGGACTGACAAGAGACATAAATCTTCATGATTATCCGCGACTGCGGGGGGCTCATGAGGATTTATGTCGTTTGCAGATGGATGGTTGTTCGTCTTGCCCCGGCAGTTAAAGGGTTAACATACTTGGAAGAAGTTGTTTTGAAGTTTTGCAGATTGTTTTCTTTACATATTAATTCTAAATCAATTTCGCACGTTCGCGCCCTTAGTAAAGTAAGAAACCGTATTACAGATGTTTTTAAATGGCGTCTGTTGAGATTTTGTATGGACCCTTCTAAGGGCCCCTTCACGTCACTAATGTAATAATCCAGCAATAATGACTCCTCGCAAATAAGGATAATCGATTGAAGTGAAATCAGACAGGAAGCAATTTCTATGTGTTCTAGAATAATACATAAAAATTGATAGAGACACCTGTGCGTTTATCTTGTATACCTTCATGTAAACACAACTTTCTTCTGACAAAACTAATGATCCTCTGACATAAGAGGATCATTAGTATTAATAATACTAAGTATTAATGAGAATTGGCTGTTTATTTCGTGAATTCGTGTGTTTTTTGGCTAGTGCTACATGCGTCATCAGGTGCGTCACACTTCGCAGTCTGCACTGGACATATATAATGTATGACAATGAAGTGAAATGTTGACACGTGCAGGTATTTTAACGTCAGTGATGCAATTGACCTCATCTATGCAGCCATTCTCTAATTGTCTTTCGATTTTCCAGTTTGTGGCATCAACAGCTTAAAAGTGAAAAACAACTGGTTTTGTATGTTATTTTGTGCATCAACAGTTACGCCTATCTGATTCAATTACAAAAACCTGCTTTACGTTAACCCGTTTCGTGCCGGATGACGAGGACTTTTCTACAATCTATGTTAATTCAGGACCGAAGGCTCTTGAGGATCTATGTCTCTTGCAGCTGGATCATTTTCACCTTTTTCCTCTGCTGTGAAGGGCTTAATGGAATGTAGTTTTTGAGAATTCTTCTCCGTGCTCTTGTTTAAAGCATTTCGGGAAAAAAGCACCATAGTGCAGACGTTTAAACGAGTTTGAGGGCTGCTTCTACTGTGCATCTTCTTCATAAAGTATGAAATCAGACTTCCTCTATCTTTGTTTAGCTTTCCCCAGTAGCTAAACGTCTGCGGCTCCACATCGACCGCAGTGGTCCAGCGCACAGGCATGGTCGGGCCCACTGCGGCCGTCTTGAGCCCGAGGACCTATGCTTACTGGGTTGTCAATAGATTACTTGCAGTAATGAGCTCCCTCAGGCTGATGGAACGGTTTCCTTGGCATACATCTGTTTTATAATGAGTTTTCTCTGAGAGCAAGAATTAATTTATAATTAAAAAAATAATAATAATAATAAAAGTGTTCTCATTTGTTGGACAATTGGTAGGAAAGGGAAGCTACCGTATAGACAAGTGTCAACACGAGTTGTTCCCTTGGACTGTTATTTGTGTTTTGGTGAACAGAAAACGGGAGATAGCGGCTTTTTAAGGTTTAACCCGTTAAATGCCGATAAAGGTTGAACACCACCCAACTGTTAGAGGTATCGATCCTCATGAGCCCCCGCAGTTGCGGTCGCTCATGAGGATTTAGACCTCTTGCTGACACCACTTTGAATCCATGTTCTTGGGACTGCCAGGGCTTTTTGGTGTTCAATCCAAGAAGCTGGCAGAAACACGTTCTGCGGCAGCTGTCACTTAACGGGTTAACGCCTCGGGCGTGTAATAAATGCCAGCAGATTTATTGGAAAAGAATTTATGAATCCATTTCAGTCAATGCTCTATAACGAATACTTGAACTCGCGCCTTTTAATGAGAAAAACCGGTTTATTTATGCTTACTGCATCATAACGTGGTCTTAAATCTCATGACTTAGTAAAGCGCTGTTTCCATACACACACTCACACACGCGCGCGCGCACACAGTAACATACACTCACACACACACACACACACACACACACACACACACACACACACACACACACACACACACACACACACTTGCCCAAGCGAACGTTCACGAACACACAGATCATAGCCAAAACCAGAAACTCATGAAACAGTGTGTTAGCGTTATTCAGACGGTACCCTTTATTTCTGGCACTCGAGTGCGAATGTCACTAGTCAGTGTACACTGAAAACATAGTTAAAGAAGTTACAGGCACACAGTGTCTCACCAAGCTCAGTAGTAGTTCTTGTTTGGGATGTAAGACGTCTTTGTGACAACTGCAACACAAAACACACATCACGTACCATACCTGTCAGTTTATAACTGTGCTGGGTTGTGATTTACAACCTTACGACTGAAGGCGGTAAAGTCTAAATATACGGGCCATATTCCTTATTGATGAAAGGGATGATTTTATCGGCAGTGCGGAGACTGCAGCACAAATATCCGCAGATCGCAAAAGCTGTTTAGAGTATAAGTAACAATGATTTCAAAAGCACAATCTTCGTCCAAGGGCGGTGAAGGGGTCATGGTAAAGCAGTGCGGTGGTTTGTTGTAAGGACTGAAACAATACTGACTTGTCTTGCCGTAGCCTCCGTGGCCGCCACCCCAGCCCCCGAAACCACCCCAGCCGCCGTAACCACCCCAGCCGCCGCCGCCCCAGCCGCCGAGGCCACCCCAGCCTCCCCAACCGCCTCCACCCCAACCGCCACGTCCACCGTAACCCCCATAGCCACCATAGCCATCGGCAGAGACGGCAGCCACCAGGGCCAGGAGTAGAACAAGAGCGAGCTTCATCTTGTATCTGCGAATGAATGAATGAATAAATGAATAAATAAGTAAATAAATAAATGAATGAATGAATGAATGAATGAATGTATGAATGAAATAAATAAATAAATAAATAAATAAATAAATATGAAGTAGTGTTAAGATAAGGCATGAATGTATCATATCAAAAGAGAAGTTGCATCTCCTAGAGTTGTTGGATTTGAAAGAAGTTACCCAATGCGCAAAGGACATCGGAGCGACGTCAGCCGACGTAAGCATCGCACAGTTGTGCGCGGGGTAACGTTGGCCGACGTCAGCCCGAGGACGTTCGCGCACTGGGTAGCCACCAGCAACGTAAGGTAACCCATTCACGACTGAAACAATACACGAGGAAACAAAAGAACACTTACCCGTTGAGCGAGTAGATGCTGTGGGGCTCCGGTGAGGACCGAGTGAGGAACAGCGAATCACAATGGCTTTTTATATACATGTTGCAGGCCAAGGAACCACTTACGATGTTATAAAATCATTCCATGACCACAATGTACTGACAAGGCCGCAGATCCATAGATATAAAAGCGTTGTAGCTAACTACCCCCTCTCTGCCTGAGAAATGGATACCTAATATCGATTATTATTTTTAAATGTCAATAAACATCAAATAATCACATGTGCCCCCATCAGCCTACGCAGGCCTATGAAGATCTACGTCTCTTGAAGATGGTCAGTTTTCTCTGATGGACTGGGCACGAGTTTTGATTATTTTGTGCCGGACTTAGATTTTGCCCAGTGAACAAAAGGTCTTTAGGCCAAGGACGGCCGCAGTTGGCCCGAGCAAGGACGTGCGCGGGCCAGCTGATGCCGTCGCTGCCCTACGAACTCTGCTCACTGGGTGGGACCAAATTAATAGTCAACCACTGAGATCAAGGTCCAGAAAGTTCTGGCAGTTTTAAACCTTGTCAGCATAATCAATCTTTAACCCTTTCAAATCTACTTGTCGTAGACTGTGTTGTGAGGTCCTTCGCAGGTCCCGCAGGTGCAAGGGATAGTGCGGCTCTGTGTCTCCTGCGGTTGGATCTTTGTTACTTTTTCTCGGCAATGAACGGGTTACAATCTTGAATGATGGTATAAAGAACCATGGTGTTTGTATATTGCGGTTGTTGATGAATGACACACACAAATATATTATATTCAATGTGCGCTGCTTAGATTTTTTGAAATTATTATATATACAATAAATGTGTATGCGTGCTTGCGCGAACACGCGCGCGTATGTATGTGTGTATGTATGTATGTGTGTGTATATTTGTGTGTGTGTGTGTGTGTGTGTGTGTGTGTGTGTGTGTGTGTGTGTGTGTGTGTGCGTGTGTATTTGAGTATGAGTGTGTGTGTGTGAGTGCTAGTGTATGTGTGTGCTTGCCTGAGTACGTGCGTGTGTGTGTGCATGTGTGTGTGTGAGTGAGACTGTGTGTGTTTGTGTGTGTGTGTGTGTGTGTGTGTGTGTGTGTGTGTGTGTGTGTGTGTGTGTGTGTGTGTGTGTGTGTGTGTGTGTGTGTGTGTGTGTGAGCTCGCGCGTGATTTTGTACTTCGCTTAGTCCAAACTACAGACAAGCTATACATGACACTCATCAAAATATATACATAAGTGCTGATGTTATTAGCTCAAATGACCAGGATGCAATTACAGATTTTATCCTTAAGATTCACGCAAACCTTTTTTCGTTTGACTCCTGGTTTGACCACTGAAACAGCAGACACCACACAAGTGCAAGATTCAACGAAACTCATAAAAGTTGAATATTCTGGGAACAATGATAAAGGTTAAGCCCTTTACTGCTAGTAGACGCGGATTTTGCGTCTGAAACAAAAGCACACTGACCGACAGTCGCATGAAGAACACAAATGAAATGGGAACAAAGGTGGGCACAACAAGAACACAGGACTACAGGACTGACAAGAGACATAAATCTTCATGATTATCCGCGACTGCGGGGGCTCATGAGGATTTATGTCGTTTGCAGATGGATGGTTGTTCGTCTTGCCCCGGCAGTTAAAGGGTTAACATACTTGGAATAATTTGTTTTTTAGGTTTTGAACATTGTTTTCTTTACATATTAATTCTAAATCAATTTCGAATTAATAATTCTAAATCAATTTAGAATTAATAAGCGCCTTTACTAAACAAAGAAACCGTTTTACAGGTGTGTTTTAAAAGACGTCTAATGAGATTTTGTATGGACCCTTCTAGTGGCCCCTTCACGTCACTAATGTAATAATCCAACAATAATAACTCCTCGCAAAAATAATAAGGTTAAAAGATTGGAGTGGAGTCAGACAGGAAGCAATTTCTAGATGTTCTAGAATAATACATAAAACTTCATGGAGACACCTGTGCGTTTATCTTGTATACCTTCATGTAAACACAACTTACTTCTGACAATACTAATGATCTTTTGACATAAGAGGAACCGAAGTATTAATGAAAATTGGCTGTTTATTTCGTGTATTAGTGTGTTTTTGGCTAGTGCAAAATGCGTCATCAGGTGCGTCACACTTCGCAGTCTGGACTGGAGATATATAATGTATGACAATGAAGTGAAATGTGGACACGTGCAGGCATTTTGACGTCAGTGATGCAATTGACCTCATCTATGAAGCCATTCTCTAATTTTCTTTCGATTTTCATGCTCGTGGCATCAACAGCTTAAAAGTGAAAAACAACTGGTTTTGTATGTTATTTTGTGCAGCAACAGTTACGCCTATCTGATTCAATTGCAACAACCTGCTTTACGTTAACCCGTTTAGTGCCGGATGACGAGGACTTTTCTACAATCTATGTTAATTCAGGACCTAAGGCTCTTGAGGATCTGTGTCTCTTGCAGCTGGATCATTTTCACTTTTGTTCTCGGCTGTGAAGGGCTTAATGGAATGCAGTTTTTGAGAATGCTCCTCCGTGCTCTTGTTTAAAGCATTTCGGGAAAAAAACACCACAGTGCAGACGTTTGAACGAGTGTGAGGGCTGCTTCTACTGTGCATCTTCTTCATAAAGTATGAAATCAGACTTCCTCTATCTTTGTTTTGCCTTCCCCATTAGCTAAACGTCTGCTGCTCCACGTCGACCGCAGTGGACCAGCGCACAGACATGGTCGGGCCCACTGCGGCCGTCTTGAGCCCGAGGACCTATGCTTACTGGGTTGTCAATAGATTACTTGCAGTAATGAGCTCCCTCAGGCTGATGGAACGGTTTCCTTGGCATACATCTGTTTTATAATGAGTTTTCTCTGAGAGCAAGAATTAATTTATAATTTTAAAAAATAATAATAAAAGTGTTCTCAGTAGTTAGACAATTAGTAAGAAAGGGAAGCTACCGTTTAGTCAACTGTCAACACGAGTTGTTCCCTTGGACTGTTATTTGTGTTTTGGTGAACAGAAAACGGGAGATAGCGGCTTTTTAAGGTTGAACCCGTTAAATGCCGATAAAGGTGGAACACCACCCAACTGTTAGAGGTATCGATCCTCATGAGCCCCCGCAGTTGCGGTCGCTCATGAGGATTTAGACCTCTTGCTGACACCACTTTGAATCCATGTTCTTGGGACTGCCAGGGCTTTTTGGTGTTCAATCCAAGAAGCTAGCAGAAACACGTTCTGCGGCAGCTGTCACTTAACGGGTTAACGCCTCGGGCGTGTAATAAATGCCAGCAGATTTATAGGTAAGGAATTTAGAAATCCATTTCAGTCAATACTCTATAACAAATACTTGAACTCGCGCCTTTTAATGAGAAAAAAACGGTTCATTTATGCTCACACCACTGCATTGAAGTGGTATTAGATCTCGTGACTTTGTAAAGCCGTGTTTCCATACACACACTCACACGCGCGCGCGCACACACAAACACACACACACACACACACACACACACACACACACGCACACACACACACACACACACACACACACACACACACACACACACACACACACACACACACGCACACACACTTGCCCAAGCACACGTACACGCACACACAGATCATAGGCAAAACCAGAAACTAATGAAACAGTGTGTTAGCGTTATTCAGACGGTACCCTTTATTTCTGGCACTCGAGTGCGAATGTCACAAGTCAGTGTACACTGAAGACATGGTTAAAGAGGTTACAGGCACACAGTGTCTCATCAAGCTCAGTAGTAGTTCTTGTTTGGGATGTAAGACGTCTTGGTGACAACTGCAACACAAAACACACATCACGTACCATACCTGTCAGTTTTTAACTGTGCTGGGTTGTGATTTACAACCTTACGGCTGAAGGCGGTAAAGTCTAAATATACGGGCCATATTCCTTATTGATGAAAGGGATGATTTTATAGGCAGTGCGGAGACTGCAGCACAAATATCCGCAGATCGCTAAAGCTGTTTAGAGTATAAGTAACAATGATTTTAAAAGCACAATCTGCGTCCAAGGGCGGTGAAGGGGTCATGGTAAGGCAGTGCGATGGTTTGTTGTAAGGACTGAAACAATACTGACTTGTCTTGCCGTAGCCTCCGTGGCCGCCACCCCAGCCCCCAAAACCACCCCAGCCGCCGTAACCACCCCAGCCGCCGCCGCCCCAGCCGCCGAGGCCACCCCAGCCTCCCCAACCGCCTCCACCCCAACCGCCACGTCCGCCGTAACCCCCATAGCCACCATAGCCATCAGCAGAGACGGCAGCCACCAGGGCCAGGAGTAGAACAAGAGCGAGCTTCATCTTGTATCTGTAAATGAATGAATGAATAAATGAATAAATAAGTAAATAAATGAATGAATGAATGAATGAATGAATGAATGAATGAATGAATGAATGAATGAATGAATGAATGAATACGTATTAGTGTTAAGATAAGGCATGCATGTAATATATCCAAAGATAAATTGCATGTCCTAGTGTTGGATTTGAAAGAAGTTACCCAATGCGAAAAGGACATCGGGGCGACGTCAGCCGACGTAAGCATCGCACGGCTGTGCGCGGGGTAACGTTGGCCAATGTCAGCCCGAGGGCGTTCGCGCACTGGGTAGACACCAGCAACGTAACGTAACCCATTCACGACTGAAACAATACACGACGAGACAAAAGAACACTTACCCGTTGTGCGAGTAGATGATGTGTGGCTCCGGTGAGGACCGAGTGAGAAACAGCGAATCACTATGGCTTTTTATACACATGTTGCAGGCCAAGGAACCACTTACGATGTTATAAAATCATCCCATGGCCGCAGTGTGCTGACAAGGACGCAGATCCAGAGACGTAAAAGCGCTGTTGCTAACTACCTTTCTCTGCCTAAGAAATGGATACCTAATATCGGTCATTATTTTTAAATAGGTCAATAATAGTCATAGAATCACATGCGCCCCCAGCAGCCTACGCAGGCATATGAAGATCTACGTCTCTTGAAGATGGCCAGTTTTCTCTGATGGACTGTGCACGAGTGTTGATTATTTTGTGCCGCACTTAGATTTTGCCCAGTGAACAAAAGGTCTTTAGGCCACCGACGGCCGCATTTGGCCCGAGCAAGGACGTGCGCGTGCCAGCTGATGCCGTCCCTGCCCGACGATCTCTTCTCACTGGGTCGGACCAAGTTAATGGTCTACAGCTGAGATCAGGGTCCAGAAAGTTCTTGGCAGTTTTAAACCTTGTGGGAATGATACATCGTTAACCCTTTCAAAGACACTTATCGCAGACTGTGTTATGAGCTCCTTCGCCGTTAACATAGGTGCTCGTGCTAATAAGGCTCTGTGTTCCCTGCGTTTGGATCCTCGTCACTTTTTCCCGGCAGTGAAGGGGTTACAATTTGAATCATGGTATAAAGGAACCATGGTGTTTGTATATTGAGGTTGTTGATGAATGACACACACGAATATATTATATTCAATGTTAGCTGCATTGATTTGTTGAAATAATTATATCATCAAGAAATGAGTGTGCGTTCGTGCGCGAACAGGCGCGCGCGTATGTATGTGTGTGTGTGTGTGTGTGTGTGTGTGTGTTTGTGTGTATGTGTGTGTGTGTGCGTGAGTGTGTTTGAGGGTGAGTGTGTGCGTGTGATGCCTAGTGCATGTGTATGCTTGCGAGCGTACGTGCGTGTGTGTGTGCGTGTGTGTGTGTGTGTGTGTGTGTGTTTGTGTGTGTGCGTGTGTGTTTGTACGTGTGTGTGTGCTTGTGTGTGTGTATGTGTGTTTTATCTCTGTGTGTGTGTGTGTGTGTGTGTGTGTGTGTGTGTGTGTGAGTGTGTGTGTGTGTGAGCTCGCGAGTGATTTTGTACTTTGCTTAATCCAAACTACAGACAAGCTATATATCATACTCATCAAATTATACATAAGTGCTGCTCTTATTCGCCCAAAAGACCACCATGCAATTACAGTTCTAACCTAAAAGATTCAATTAAACGTTTATTCGTTTGACCGCTGAAACAGCAGACACCACATTCCAGCGAGATACCCAGAAACTCATGAAAATCCTATTCTGGGAAACAATGATGAAGGTTAGCCCCCTGACTGCCAATGAACGCGGATTTCGCGTCTGAAACAAAAGCACACTGACCGACAGTCGCATGAAGAACACAAATGAAATGGGAACAAAGGTGGGCACAACAAGAACACAGGACTAACAACAGACATAAATCCTCATGATCCCCCGCGACTGCAGATGGATGGTTGTTCGTCTTGCCCCGGCAGTTAAAGGGTTAACATACATGGAAGAAGTTGTTTTGAAGTTTTGAGGATTGTTTTCTTTACATATTCATTCTAAATCAATTTCGCACGTTCGCGCCCTTAGTAAAGTAAGAAACCGTTTTACAGGTGTGTTTTAAAAGGCGTCTGTTGAGATTTTTTACGGACAATTCAATGGGCCCCTTCACGTCACAAAAGTAATAATCCAACAACAATGACGCCTCGTAAATAAGGCTAAAAGTTTGGAGTGGAAACATACAGGAAGCAATTTCTAGGTGTTCTAGAATAATACATAAAAACTTATGGAGACACCTGTGCGTTTATCTTGTATACCTTCAAGTAAACACAACTTACTTCTGACAATACTAATGATCCTTTGAGATAAGAGGAAACGAAGTATTAATGAGAATTGGCTGTTTATTTCGTGTATTCGTGTTTTGTTTTGTTTGGTTTTATTTTTTGGCTAGTGCAGAATGCGTCATCAGATGTGTCACACATCGCAGTCTGGACTGGAGATATATGATGTATGACAATGAAGTGAAAATTAATGTGGACACGTACAGGTATTTTGACGTCAGTGATGCAGTTGACCTCATCTATGCAGCCATTCTCTAATTTTCTTTCGATTTTCATGTTTGTGGCATCAGCAGCTTAAAACTGTAAAACAACTGGTTCTGTATGTTATTTTGTGCAGCAACAGTTACGCCTATCTGTTTTAATTTCAAAAACCTGCTTTACGTTAACGCGTTTAGCGCCGGATGACGAGGATTGTGTTTCTACAATCCATGTTAATTTAGGACCAAAGGCTTAGGAGGATCTATATCTCTTGCAGTTGGATCATGTTCACTTTTTTTCTAGGCAGTGAAGGGCTTAATCGAATGTAATTTCTGAGAATGCTTCTCTGTGCTCTTGTTTCAAGCATTTCGGGAACAAAGCACCACAGTGCGGACGTTTGAACTGTTTTGAGGGCTGCTTCTATTGTGCATCGTCTTCATACAGTATGAAATCAGACTTCCTCTATCTTTGTTTTGCCTTCTCCAGTAGCTAAACGTCTGCGGCTCCACGTCGACCGCAGTGGGCCAGCGCACAGGCATGGTCGGGCCCACTGCGGCCGTCTTGAGCCCGAGGACCTATGCTTACTGGGTTGTCAATAGATTACTTGCAGTAATGAGCTCCCTCAGGCTGATGGAAAGGTTTCCTTGGCATACACCTGTTTTATAATGAGTTTTCTCTGAGAGTAAGAATTAATTTATAATTTAACTCATTCTACCCCAGACACACCACAGGAAGATAAGGATCGACCATGATAGTTCAAGGGTGACGCCAGAATAGCTTGGCGCCTATGGGCGCCAAGCTATTCTGGTGTCACCCTTGAACTATCATGGTCGATCTGTGTCCTGCACTGCAATGCAGTCTTCAGAGGACAACGGCAACATTTGAGGATTTCGGTGATGGGGTAGAATGAGTTAAACAACAAAAAAATAATAAAAGTGTCTCAGTGCTTGGACAATTGGTAGGAAAGGGAAGCTACCTTTTAGTTAAGTGTCAACACGAGTTGTTCCCTTGGACTGTTATTTGTGTTTTGGTGAACAGAATACGGGAGACAGCAGCTTTTTAAGGTTTAACCCGTTAAATGCCGATAAAATGTGAACACCACGCAACTGCAAGAGGTATAGATCCTCATGAGCCCTGCAGTTGCGGTCGCTCATGAGGATTTATTCCTTTTGTTGAAATCACTTTGTATCCATGTTCTTGTGACAGCCAAGTCTTTATGGTGTTGAATCCACGAAGCTGGCAGAAACACGTTCTGCGGCAGCTGTCACTTAACGGGTTAACGCATCGTTCGTGTAATAAATGCCAGCAGATTTATAGGTAAGGAATTTAGAAATCCACTTCAGTGAATACTCTATAACGAATACTTGAACTCGCGCATATTAGTGAGAAAAACCGGTTCATTTATGCTTTCATCACTGCAAATTGAAAGTGGTCTTAGATTGCACGACTATGTAAAGGGGTGTTTCCATGCACACACTCACACGCACGCACACACACACACACACACACACACACAAACACACACACACATCCTTGCCCAAGCACACGTACACGCACACACAGATCATACGCAGAACCAGAAACTCATGAAACAGCGTGTTAGCTTTATTCAGACGGTACCCTTTATTTCTGGCACTCGAGTGCGAATGTCACTAGTCAGTGTACACTAAAGACCTGGTTAAATATGTTACAGGCACACAGTGTCTCACCAAGCTCAGTAGTAGTTCTTGTATGGGATGTAAGACGTCTTGGTGACAACTGCAACACAAAACACACATCACGTACCATACCTGTCAGTTTATAACTGTGCTGGGTTGTGATTTACAACCTTACGGCTGAAGGCGGTAAAGTCTAAATATACGGGCCATATTCCTTATTGATGAAAGGATGATTTTATCGGCAGTGCGGAGACTGCAGCACAAATATCCGCAGATCGCTAAAGCTGTTTAGAGTATAAGTAACAATGATTTTAAAAGCACAATCTGCGTCCAAAGGCGGTGAAGGGGTCACGGTAAGGCAGTGCGATGGTTTGTTGTAAGGACTGAAACAATACTGACTTGTCTTGCCGTAGCCTCCGTGGCCGCCACCCCAGCCCCCGAAACCACCCCAGCCGCCGTAACCACCCCATCCGCCGCCGCCCCAGCCGCCGAGGCCACCCCAGCCTCCCCAACCGCCGCCACCCCAACCGCCACGTCCGCCGTAACCCCCATAGCCACCATAGCCATCGGCAGAGACGGCAGCCACCAGGGCCAGGAATAGAACAAGAGCGAGCTTCATCTTGTATCTGTGAATGAATGAATGAATAAATGTATAAATAAGTAAATAAATGAATGAATGAATGAATGAATGAATGAATGAATGAATGAATGAATGAATGAATGAATGAATGAATGAATGAAATAATAAATAAATAAATAAATAAATATGAAGTAGTGTTAAGATAAGGCATGAATGTATCATATCAAAAGAGAAGTTGCATCTCGTAGAGTTTTTGGATTTGAAAGAAGTTACCCAATGCGCAAAGGACATCGGGGCGATGTCAGCCGACGTAAGCATCGCACGGCTGTGCGCAGGGTAACGTTGGCCGACGTCAGCCCGAGGGCATTCACGCACTGGGTAGCCACCAGCAACGTAACGTAACCCATTCACGACTGAAACAATACACGACGAGACAAAAGAACACTTACCCGTTGAGCGAGTAGATGCTGTGTGCCTCCGGTGAGGACCGAGTGAGGAACAGCGAATCACAATGGCTTTTTATACACATGTTGCAGGCCAAGGAACCACTTACGATGTTATAAAATCATTCCATGACCACAATGTTTTGACAAGGCCGCAGATCCATAGACATAAAAGCGTTGTAGCTAACTACCCCCTCTCTGCCTGACAAATGGATACCTAATATCGATCATTATTTTTAAATGTCAATAAACGTCAAAGAATCACATGTGCCCCCATCAGCCTACGCAGGCCTATGAAGATCTACGTCTCTTGAAGATGGTCAGTTTTCTCTGATGGACTGGGCACGAGTGTTGATTATTTTGTGCCGGACTTAGATTTTACCCAGTGAACAAAAGGTCTTTAGGCCAAGGACGGCCGCAGTTGGCCCGAGCAAGGACGTGCGCGGGCCAGCTGATGCCGTCGCTGCCCTACGAACTCTGCTCACTGTGTAGGACCAAATTAATAGTCTACCGCTGAGATCAAGGTCCAGAAAGTTCTGGCAGTTTTAAACCTTGTCGGCATAATCAATCGTTAACCATTTCAAAGCTACTTGTCGTAGACTGTGTTGTGAGGTCCTTCGCAGGTCCCGCAGGTGCAAGGGCTAGTGCGGCTCTGTGTCTCCTGCGGTTGGATCGTCGTTACTTTTTCTCGGCAATGAACGGGTTACAATCTTGAATGATGGTATAAAGGAACCATGTAGTTTGTATAAAATTTCGTTTGTTGATGAATGACACACACAAATATATTATATTCAATGTCCGCTGCTTTGATCTTTTGACATTATTATATATACAACATCAATGCCAACCTGATCAAAGTCATAGCAAACCTTTACAACAAGGCCACTAGCGCAGTCTGCTTCAACGGCAAAATAGGAAGCTGGTTTAGGACTACAGTTGCAGTCAGACAAGGCTGCTTGCTCTCACCTACTCATTTCAACATCTTCCTGGAAAGAATCATGACGGTCGCTCTGAAAGATCATGAAGGAACTGTCAGTATTGGAGGCAGAACGACCACGAACTTGCGCTTTGCGGACGACATTGATGGCCTTGCAGGAACAGAGAAGGAGCTAGCTCAGCTGGTGGAAAAGCTGGATAGTACAGCCATTACATATGGGATGGAAATCAGTGCAGAGAAGACCAAACTGATGAACAATAACGCCAGTGGCATTGGCTCTGAAATCATTGTTGGAGGGCCAAAACTGGAAACAGTTAAGAAATTCAAATACTTGGGAGCCATTGTGACAGATGAGGGATCAAAACCAGAAATACTGTCCAGGACTGCGCAGACAACAACAGCACTGACAAGATTGAAGACCATATGGAAGGACAGAAACATCACACTCTGCTCCATGATCAGACTGATGCGCTCCTTAGTCATCTCAGTGTTCTTGTATGCCTGCGACTCATGGACCCTCACAGCAGACCTTGAAAGGAGGATACAAGCCACTGAAATGAGATGTTTTTGAAGGCTGCTTGGCATCTCTTACAGAGATCACATCACAAACGAGGAAGTGGGAAGCAGAATCAGGCAAGCCATCGGGCCCTATGAAGACTTATTAGCCATTGTGAGAAAACGCAAACTGAAGTGGTATAGGCATGTCACACGTTCAGCAGGGCTTGCCAAAACAATCCTGCAAGGCACTGTGCAAGGAGGACGAAGGAGAGGAAGACAAAGGAAAAGATGGGAGGACAATATCTCAGAGTGGACAGGACTGAAGCTGGGCGATACGCCTAGAATGGCAGAGAACAGAGAGGAATGCAGGGAGCTGGTTGTTAAGTCATCATTGGTGCCCCAACGGTCGGCAAGACTACGGGATATAGATAGATATATATATAGATAGATAGATGGATAGATAGATAGATAGATAGATAGATAGATAGATAGATAGATAGATAGATAGATAGATAGATAGATAGATAGATAGATAGATAGATAGATAGATAGATAGATAGATAGATAGATAGATAGATAGATAGATAGATAGATAGATAGATATATAGATAGATAGATAGATATAATAAATGCGTATGCGTGCTTGCGCGAACACGGGCGCGTATGTATGTGTGTGTATGTATATATGTGTGTGTGTGTGTGTTTGTGTGTGTGTGTGTGTGTGTGTGTGTTTGTGTTTGTGTGTGCGTGTGTATTTGAGTATGAGTGTGCGTGTGTGAGTGCTAGTGTATGTGTGTGCTTGTCTGAGTACTTGCGTGTGTGTGTGTGCGTCTGTGTGTGTGTGTGTGAGTGAGACTGTGTGTGTGTGTGTGTGTGTGTGTGTGTGTGTGTGTGTGTGTGTGAGAGAGAGAGAGAGAGAGAGAGAGAGAGAGAGAGAGAGAGAGAGAGAGAGAGAGAGAGAGAGAGAGAGAGAGAGAGAGAGAGAGAGAGAGAGAGAGAGAGAGAGCTCGCGCGTGATTTTGTACTTCGCTTAGTCCAAACTACAGACAAGCTATATTTGACACTCATTAAAATATATACATAAGTGCTGATGTTATTAGCCCAAAAGACCAGGATGCAATTACAGTTTTTATCCTTAAGATTCACGCAAACCCTTTTTCGTTTGACCCCTGGTTTGACTACTGAAACAGCAGACACCACACAACTGCAAGATTCAAAGAAACTCATGAAAATTCAATATTCTGGGGACAATGATAAAGGTTAACCCCTTTACTGCAATAGACGCGGATTTTGCGTCTGTAACAAAAGCACACTGACCGACAGTCGCATGAAGAACACAAATGAAATGGGAACAAAGGTGGGCACAACAAGAACACAGGACTACATGACTAACAACAGACATAAATCTTCATGATCCTCCGCGACTGCGGGGGCTCATGAGGACTTACGTCGCTTGCAGATGGATGGTTGTTCGTCTTGCCCCGGCAGTTAAAGGGTTAACATACTTGGAAGAAGTTGTTTTGAAGTTTTGCAGATTGTTTTCTTTACATATTAATTCTAAATCAATTTCGCACGTTCGCGCCCTTAGTAAAGTAAGAAACCGTTTTACAGATGTTTTAAAAAGGCGTCTGTTGAGATTTTGTATGGACCCTTCTAAGGGCCCCTTCACGTCACTAATGTAATAATCAAACAATAATGACTCCTCGCAAATAAGGATAATCGATTGAAGTGAAATCAGACAGGAAGCAATTTCTAGGTGTTTTAGAATAATACATAAAAATTGATAGAGACACCTGTGCGTTTATCTTGTATACCTTCATGTAAACACAACTTTCTTCTGACAATACTAATGATCCTCTGACATAAGAGGAAACTAAGTATTAATGAGAATTGGCTGTTTATTTCGTGAATTCGTGTGCTTTTTGGCTAGTTCTACATGCGTCATCAGGTGCGTCACACTTCGCAGTCTGCACTGGAGATATATAATGTGTGACAATGAAGTGAAATGTGGACAAGTGCCGGTATTTTGACGTCAATGATGCAGTTGACCTCATCTATGCAGCCATTCTCTAATTTTCTTTCGATTTTCATGTTTCTGGCATCAGCAGCTTAAAAGTGTAAAACAACTGGTTCTGTATGTTATTTTGTGCAGCAACAGTTACGCCTATCTGATTCAATTGCAAAAACCTGCTTTACGTTAACCCGTTTCGTGCCGGATGACGAGGACCTTTCTACAATCTATGTTAATTCAGGACCGAAGGCTCTTGAGGATCTATCTCTCTTGCAGCTGGATCATTTTCACCTTTTTCCTCTGCTGTGAAGGGCTTAATGGAATGTAGTTTTTGAGAATTCTTCTCCGTGCTCTTGTTTATAGCATTTCGGGAAAAAAGCATCATAGTGCAGACGTTTGAACGAGTGTGAGGGCTGCTTCTACTGTGCATCTTCTCCATAAAGTATGAAATCAGACTTCCTCTATCTTTGTTTTGCCTTCTCCAGTAGCTAAACGTCTGCGGCTCCACGTCGACCGCAGTGGGCCAGCGCACAGACATGGTCGGGCCCACTGCGGCCGTCTTGAGCCCGAGGACCTATGCTTACTGGGTTGTCAATAGATTACTTGCAGTAATGAGCTCCCTCAGGCTGATGGAAAGGTTTCCTTGGCATACATCTGTTTTATAATGAGTTGTCTCTGAGAGCAAGAATTAATTTATAATTTTAAAATATAATAATAATAATAAAAGTGTTCTCATTTGTTGGACAATTGGTAGGAAAGGGAAGCTACCGTTTAGTCAAGTGTCAACATGGGTTGTTCCCTTGGACTGTTATTTGTGTTTTGGTGAACAGAAAACGGGAGATAGCGGCTTTTTAAGGTTGAACCCGTTAAATGCCGATAAAGGTGGAACACCACCCAACTGTTAGAGGTATCGATCCTCATGAGCCCCCGCAGTTGCGGTCGCTCATGAGGATTTAGACCTCTTGCTGACACCACTTTGAATCCATGTTCTTGGGACTGCCAGGGCTTTTTGGTGTTCAATCCAAGAAGCTGGCAGAAACACGTTCTGCGGCAGCTGTCACTTAACCGATTAACGCCTCGGGCGTGTAATAAATGCCAGCAGATTTATAGGTAAGGAATTTATGAATCCATTTCAGTCAATACTCTATAACGAATACTTGAACTCGCGCCTTTTAATGAGAAAAACTGGTTTATTTATGCTTAAACCACTGCATCATAAAGTGGTCTTAAATCTCGTGACTTTGGAAAGCCGTGTTTCCATACACACACTCACACGCGCGCGCGCACACACAAACACACACACACACACACACACACACACACACACACACACACACACACACACACACACACACACGCACACACACACACACACACACTTGCCCAAGAACACTTACACGCACACGCACGCGCGCGCGCACACAATAACATACACACACACACACACACACACACACACACACACACACACACACAGACACACTTGCCCAAGCAAACGTTCACGCACACACAGATCATAGCCAAAACCAGAAACTCATGAAACAGTGTGTTAGCGTTATTCAGACGGTACCCTTTATTTCTGGCACTCGAGTGCGAATGTCACAAGTCAGTGTACACTGAAAACATAGTTAAAGAAGTTACAGGCACACAGTGTCTCACCAAGCTCAGTAGTAGTTCTTGTTTGGGATGTAAGACGTCTTGGTGACAACTGCAACACAAAACACACATCACGTACCATACCTGTCAGTTTATAACTGTGCTGGGTTGTGATTTACAACCTTACGGCTGAAGGCGGTAAAGTCTAAATATACGGGCCATATTCCTTATTGATGAAAGGGATGATTTTATCGGCAGTGCGGAGACTGCAGCACAAATATCCGCAGATCGCTAAAGCTGTTTAGAGTATAAGTAACAATGATTTTAAAAGCACAATCTGCGTCCAAGGGCGGTGAAGGGGTCATGGTAAGGCAGTGCGATGGTTTGTTGTAAGGACTGAAACAATACTGACTTGTCTTGCCGTAGCCTCCGTGGCCGCCACCCCAGCCCCCGAAACCACCCCAGCCGCCGTAACCACCCCAGCCGCCGCCGCCCCAGCCGCCGAGGCCACTCCAGCCTCCCCAACCGCCGCCACCCCAACCACCACGTCCGCCGTAACCCCCATAGCCACCATAGCCATCAGCAGAGACGGCAGCCACCAGGGCCAGGAGTAGAACAAGAGCGAGCTTCATCTTGTATCTGTAAATGAATGAATGAATAAATGAATAAATAAGTAAATAAATGAATGAATGAATGAATGAATGAATGAATGAATGAATGAATGAATGAATGAATGAATGAATGAATGAATGAATGAATGAATGAATGAATACGTATTAGTGTTAAGATAAGGCATGCATGTAATATATCCAAAGATAAATTGCATGTCCTAGTGTTGGATTTGAAAGAAGTTACCCAATGCGCAAAGGACATCGGGGCGACGTCAGCCGACGTAAGCATCGCACGGCTGTGCGCGGGGTAACGTTGGCCAATGTCAGCCCGAGGGCGTTCGCGCACTGGGTAGACACCAGCAACGTAACGTAACCCATTCACGACTGAAACAATACACGACGAGACAAAAGAACACTTACCCGTTGTGCGAGTAGATGATGTGTGGCTCCGGTGAGGACCGAGTGAGAAACAGCGAATCACTATGGCTTTTTATACACATGTTGCAGGCCAAGGAACCACTTACGATGTTATAAAATCATCCCATGGCCGCAGTGTGCTGACAAGGACGCAGATCCAGAGACGTAAAAGCGCTGTTGCTAACTACCTTTCTCTGCCTAAGAAATGGATACCTAATATCGGTCATTATTTTTAAATAGGTCAATAATAGTCATAGAATCACATGCGCCCCCAGCAGCCTACGCAGGCATATGAAGATCTACGTCTCTTGAAGATGGCCAGTTTTCTCTGATGGACTGTGCACGAGTGTTGATTATTTTGTGCCGCACTTAGATTTTACCCAGTGAACAAAAGGTCTTTAGGCCACCGACGGCCGCATTTGGCCCGAGCAAGGACGTGCGCGTGCCAGCTGATGCCGTCCCTGCCCGACGATCTCTTCTCACTGGGTCGGACCAAGTTAATGGTCTACAGCTGAGATCAGGGTCCAGAAAGTTCTTGGCAGTTTTAAACCTTGTGGGAATGATACATCGTTAACCCTTTCAAAGACACTTATCGCAGACTGTGTTATGAGCTCCTTCGCCGTTAACATAGGTGCTCGTGCTAATAAGGCTCTGTGTTCCCTGCGTTTGGATCCTCGTCACTTTTTCCCGGCAGTGAAGGGGTTACAATTTGAATCATGGTATAAAGGAACCATGGTGTTTGTATATTGAGGTTGTTGATGAATGACACACACGAATATATTATATTCAATGTTAGCTGCATTGATTTGTTGAAATAATTATATCATCAAGAAATGAGTGTGCGTTCGTGCGCGAACAGGCGCGCGCGTATGTATGTGTGTGTGTGTGTGTGTGTGTGTGTGTGTGTGTGTGTGTTTGTGTGTATGTGTGTGTGTGTGCGTGAGTGTGTTTGAGGGTGAGTGTGTGCGTGTGATGCCTAGTGCATGTGTATGCTTGCGAGCGTACGTGCGTGTGTGTGTGCGTGTGTGTGTGTGTGTGTGTGTGTGTTTGTGTGTGTGCGTGTGTGTTTGTACGTGTGTGTGTGCTTGTGTGTGTGTATGTGTGTTTTATCTCTGTGTGTGTGTGTGTGTGTG
This sequence comes from Semisulcospira habei, assembly GCA_036245525.1. Lineage (NCBI taxonomy): Eukaryota > Metazoa > Mollusca > Gastropoda > Semisulcospiridae > Semisulcospira > Semisulcospira habei. Next base: position 27,024,244 of record BTPG01000006.1, read on the forward strand.
TGTGTGTGTGTGTGTGTGTGTGTGTGTGTGTGTGAGTGTGTGTGTGTGTGAGCTCGCGAGTGATTTTGTACTTTGCTTAATCCAAACTACAGACAAGCTATATATCATACTCATCAAATTATACATAAGTGCTGCTCTTATTCGCCCAAAAGACCACCATGCAATTACAGTTCTAACCTAAAAGATTCAGTTAAACGTTTATTCGTTTGACCGCTGAAACAGCAGACACCACATTCCAGCGAGATACCCAGAAACTCATGAAAATCCTATTCTGGGAAACAATGATGAAGGTTAGCCCCCTGACTGCCAATGAACGCGGATTTCGCGTCTGAAACAAAAGCACACTGACCGACAGTCGCATGAAGAACACAAATGAAATGGGAACAAAGGTGGGCACAACAAGAACACAGGACTAACAACAGACATAAATCCTCATGATCCCCCGCGACTGCAGATGGATGGTTGTTCGTCTTGCCCCGGCAGTTAAAGGGTTAACATACATGGAAGAAGTTGTTTTGAAGTTTTGAGGATTGTTTTCTTTACATATTCATTCTAAATCAATTTCGCACGTTCGCGCCCTTAGTAAAGTAAGAAACCGTTTTACAGGTGTGTTTTAAAAGGCGTCTGTTGAGATTTTTTACGGACAATTCAATGGGCCCCTTCACGTCACAAAAGTAATAATCCAACAACAATGACGCCTCGTAAATAAGGCTAAAAGTTTGGAGTGGAAACATACAGGAAGCAATTTCTAGGTGTTCTAGAATAATACATAAAAACTTATGGAGACACCTGTGCGTTTATCTTGTATACCTTCAAGTAAACACAACTTACTTCTGACAATACTAATGATCCTTTGAGATAAGAGGAAACGAAGTATTAATGAGAATTGGCTGTTTATTTCGTGTATTCGTGTTTTGTTTTGTTTGGTTTTATTTTTTGGCTAGTGCAGAATGCGTCATCAGATGTGTCACACATCGCAGTCTGGACTGGAGATATATGATGTATGACAATGAAGTGAAAATTAATGTGGACACGTACAGGTATTTTGACGTCAGTGATGCAGTTGACCTCATCTATGCAGCCATTCTCTAATTTTCTTTCGATTTTCATGTTTGTGGCATCAGCAGCTTAAAACTGTAAAACAACTGGTTCTGTATGTTATTTTGTGCAGCAACAGTTACGCCTATCTGTTTTAATTTCAAAAACCTGCTTTACGTTAACGCGTTTAGCGCCGGATGACGAGGATTGTGTTTCTACAATCCATGTTAATTTAGGACCAAAGGCTTAGGGAGGATCTATATCTCTTGCAGTTGGATCATGTTCACTTTTTTTCTAGGCAGTGAAGGGCTTAATCGAATGTAATTTCTGAGAATGCTTCTCTGTGCTCTTGTTTCAAGCATTTCGGGAACAAAGCACCACAGTGCGGACGTTTGAACTGTTTTGAGGGCTGCTTCTATTGTGCATCGTCTTCATACAGTATGAAATCAGACTTCCTCTATCTTTGTTTTGCCTTCTCCAGTAGCTAAACGTCTGCGGCTCCACGTCGACCGCAGTGGGCCAGCGCACAGGCATGGTCGGGCCCACTGCGGCCGTCTTGAGCCCGAGGACCTATGCTTACTGGGTTGTCAATAGATTACTTGCAGTAATGAGCTCCCTCAGGCTGATGGAAAGGTTTCCTTGGCATACACCTGTTTTATAATGAGTTTTCTCTGAGAGTAAGAATTAATTTATAATTTAACTCATTCTACCCCAGACACACCACAGGAAGATAAGGATCGACCATGATAGTTCAAGGGTGACGCCAGAATAGCTTGGCGCCTATGGGCGCCAAGCTATTCTGGTGTCACCCTTGAACTATCATGGTCGATCTGTGTCCTGCACTGCAATGCAGTCTTCAGAGGACAACGGCAACATTTGAGGATTTCGGTGATGGGGTAGAATGAGTTAAACAACAAAAAAATAATAAAAGTGTCTCAGTGCTTGGACAATTGGTAGGAAAGGGAAGCTACCTTTTAGTTAAGTGTCAACACGAGTTGTTCCCTTGGACTGTTATTTGTGTTTTGGTAAACAGAATACGGGAGACAGCAGCTTTTTAAGGTTTAACCCGTTAAATGCCGATAAAATGTGAACACCACGCAACTGCAAGAGGTATAGATCCTCATGAGCCCTGCAGTTGCGGTCGCTCATGAGGATTTATTCCTTTTGTTGAAATCACTTTGTATCCATGTTCTTGTGACAGCCAAGTCTTTATGGTGTTGAATCCACGAAGCTGGCAGAAACACGTTCTGCGGCAGCTGTCACTTAACGGGTTAACGCATCGTTCGTGTAATAAATGCCAGCAGATTTATAGGTAAGGAATTTAGAAATCCACTTCAGTGAATACTCTATAACGAATACTTGAACTCGCGCATATTAGTGAGAAAAACCGGTTCATTTATGCTTTCATCACTGCAAATTGAAAGTGGTCTTAGATTGCACGACTATGTAAAGGGGTGTTTCCATGCACACACTCACACGCACGCACACACACACACACACACACACAAACACACACACACATCCTTGCCCAAGCACACGTACACGCACACACAGATCATACGCAGAACCAGAAACTCATGAAACAGCGTGTTAGCTTTATTCAGACGGTACCCTTTATTTCTGGCACTCGAGTGCGAATGTCACTAGTCAGTGTACACTAAAGACCTGGTTAAATATGTTACAGGCACACAGTGTCTCACCAAGCTCAGTAGTAGTTCTTGTATGGGATGTAAGACGTCTTGGTGACAACTGCAACACAAAACACACATCACGTACCATACCTGTCAGTTTATAACTGTGCTGGGTTGTGATTTACAACCATACGGCTGAAAGCGATAAAGTCTAAATATACGGGCCATATTCCTTATTGATGAAAGGGATGATTTTATCGGCAGTGCGGAGACTGCAACACAAATATCCGCAGATCGCTAAAGCTGTTTAGAGTATAAGTAACAATGATTTTAAAAGCACAATCTGCGTCCAAAGGCGGTGAAGGGGTCATGGTAAGGCAGTGCGATGGTTTGTTGTAAGGACTGAAACAATACTGACTTGTCTTGCCGTAGCCTCCGTGGCCGCCACCCCAGCCCCCGAAACCACCCCAGCCGCCGTAACCACCCCATCCGCCGCCGCCCCAGCCGCCGAGGCCACCCCAGCCTCCCCAACCGCCGCCACCCCAACCGCCACGTCCGCCGTAACCCCCATAGCCACCATAGCCATCGGCAGAGACGGCAGCCACCAGGGCCAGGAATAGAACAAGAGCGAGCTTCATCTTGTATCTGTGAATGAATGAATGAATAAATGTATAAATAAGTAAATAAATGAATGAATGAATGAATGAATGAATGAATGAATGAATGAATGAATGAATGAATGAATGAATGAAATAATAAATAAATAAATAAATAAATATGAAGTAGTGTTAAGATAAGGCATGAATGTATCATATCAAAAGAGAAGTTGCATCTCGTAGAGTTGTTGGATTTGAAAGAAGTTACCCAATGCGCAAAGGACATCGGGGCGATGTCAGCCGACGTAAGCATCGCACGGCTGTGCGCGGGGTAACGTTGGCCGACGTCAGCCCGAGGGCATTCACGCACTGGGTAGCCACCAGCAACGTAACGTAACCCATTCACGACTGAAACAATACACGACGAGACAAAAGAACACTTACCCGTTGAGCGAGTAGATGCTGTGTGCCTCCGGTGAGGACCGAGTGAGGAACAGCGAATCACAATGGCTTTTTATACACATGTTGCAGGCCAAGGAACCACTTACGATGTTATAAAATCATTCCATGACCACAATGTTTTGACAAGGCCGCAGATCCATAGACATAAAAGCGTTGTAGCTAACTACCCCCTCTCTGCCTGACAAATGGATACCTAATATCGATCATTATTTTTAAATGTCAATAAACGTCAAAGAATCACATGTGCCCCCATCAGCCTACGCAGGCCTATGAAGATCTACGTCTCTTGAAGATGGTCAGTTTTCTCTGATGGACTGGGCACGAGTGTTGATTATTTTGTGCCGGACTTAGATTTTACCCAGTGAACAAAAGGTCTTTAGGCCAAGGACGGCCGCAGTTGGCCCGAGCAAGGACGTGCGCGGGCCAGCTGATGCCGTCGCTGCCCTACGAACTCTGCTCACTGTGTAGGACCAAATTAATAGTCTACCGCTGAGATCAAGGTCCAGAAAGTTCTGGCAGTTTTAAACCTTGTCGGCATAATCAATCGTTAACCATTTCAAAGCTACTTGTCGTAGACTGTGTTGTGAGGTCCTTCGCAGGTCCCGCAGGTGCAAGGGCTAGTGCGGCTCTGTGTCTCCTGCGGTTGGATCGTCGTTACTTTTTCTCGGCAATGAACGGGTTACAATCTTGAATGATGGTATAAAGGAACCATGTAGTTTGTATAAAATTTCGTTTGTTGATGAATGACACACACAAATATATTATATTCAATGTCCGCTGCTTTGATCTTTTGACATTATTATATATACAACATCAATGCCAACCTGATCAAAGTCATAGCAAACCTTTACAACAAGGCCACTAGCGCAGTCTGCTTCAACGGCAAAATAGGAAGCTGGTTTAGGACTACAGTTGCAGTCAGACAAGGCTGCTTGCTCTCACCTACTCATTTCAACATCTTCCTGGAAAGAATCATGACGGTCGCTCTGAAAGATCATGAAGGAACTGTCAGTATTGGAGGCAGAACGACCACGAACTTGCGCTTTGCGGACGACATTGATGGCCTTGCAGGAACAGAGAAGGAGCTAGCTCAGCTGGTGGAAAAGCTGGATAGTACAGCCATTACATATGGGATGGAAATCAGTGCAGAGAAGACCAAACTGATGAACAATAACGCCAGTGGCATTGGCTCTGAAATCATTGTTGGAGGGCCAAAACTGGAAACAGTTAAGAAATTCAAATACTTGGGAGCCATTGTGACAGATGAGGGATCAAAACCAGAAATACTGTCCAGGACTGCGCAGACAACAACAGCACTGACAAGATTGAAGACCATATGGAAGGACAGAAACATCACACTCTGCTCCATGATCAGACTGATGCGCTCCTTAGTCATCTCAGTGTTCTTGTATGCCTGCGACTCATGGACCCTCACAGCAGACCTTGAAAGGAGGATACAAGCCACTGAAATGAGATGTTTTTGAAGGCTGCTTGGCATCTCTTACAGAGATCACATCACAAACGAGGAAGTGGGAAGCAGAATCAGGCAAGCCATCGGGCCCTATGAAGACTTATTAGCCATTGTGAGAAAACGCAAACTGAAGTGGTATAGGCATGTCACACGTTCAGCAGGGCTTGCCAAAACAATCCTGCAAGGCACTGTGCAAGGAGGACGAAGGAGAGGAAGACAAAGGAAAAGATGGGAGGACAATATCTCAGAGTGGACAGGACTGAAGCTGGGCGATACGCCTAGAATGGCAGAGAACAGAGAGGAATGCAGGGAGCTGGTTGTTAAGTCATCATTGGTGCCCCAACGGTCGGCAAGACTACGGGATATAGATAGATATATATATAGATAGATAGATGGATAGATAGATAGATAGATAGATAGATAGATAGATAGATAGATAGATAGATAGATAGATAGATAGATAGATAGATAGATAGATAGATAGATAGATAGATAGATAGATAGATAGATAGATAGATAGATAGATAGATAGATAGATAGATAGATAGATAGATAGATAGATAGATAGATATATAGATAGATAGATAGATATAATAAATGCGTATGCGTGCTTGCGCGAACACGGGCGCGTATGTATGTGTGTGTATGTATATATGTGTGTGTGTGTGTGTTTGTGTGTGTGTGTGTGTGTGTGTGTGTTTGTGTTTGTGTGTGCGTGTGTATTTGAGTATGAGTGTGCGTGTGTGAGTGCTAGTGTATGTGTGTGCTTGTCTGAGTACTTGCGTGTGTGTGTGTGCGTCTGTGTGTGTGTGTGTGAGTGAGACTGTGTGTGTGTGTGTGTGTGTGTGTGTGTGTGTGTGTGTGTGAGAGAGAGAGAGAGAGAGAGAGAGAGAGAGAGAGAGAGAGAGAGAGAGAGAGAGAGAGAGAGAGAGAGAGAGCTCGCGCGTGATTTTGTACTTCGCTTAGTCCAAACTACAGACAAGCTATATTTGACACTCATTAAAATATATACATAAGTGCTGATGTTATTAGCCCAAAAGACCAGGATGCAATTACAGTTTTTATCCTTAAGATTCACGCAAACCCTTTTTCGTTTGACCCCTGGTTTGACTACTGAAACAGCAGACACCACACAACTGCAAGATTCAAAGAAACTCATGAAAATTCAATATTCTGGGGACAATGATAAAGGTTAACCCCTTTACTGCAATAGACGCGGATTTTGCGTCTGTAACAAAAGCACACTGACCGACAGTCGCATGAAGAACACAAATGAAATGGGAACAAAGGTGGGCACAACAAGAACACAGGACTACATGACTAACAACAGACATAAATCTTCATGATCCTCCGCGACTGCGGGGGCTCATGAGGACTTACGTCGCTTGCAGATGGATGGTTGTTCGTCTTGCCCCGGCAGTTAAAGGGTTAACATACTTGGAAGAAGTTGTTTTGAAGTTTTGCAGATTGTTTTCTTTACATATTAATTCTAAATCAATTTCGCACGTTCGCGCCCTTAGTAAAGTAAGAAACCGTTTTACAGATGTTTTAAAAAGGCGTCTGTTGAGATTTTGTATGGACCCTTCTAAGGGCCCCTTCACGTCACTAATGTAATAATCAAACAATAATGACTCCTCGCAAATAAGGATAATCGATTGAAGTGAAATCAGACAGGAAGCAATTTCTAGGTGTTTTAGAATAATACATAAAAATTGATAGAGACACCTGTGCGTTTATCTTGTATACCTTCATGTAAACACAACTTTCTTCTGACAATACTAATGATCCTCTGACATAAGAGGAAACTAAGTATTAATGAGAATTGGCTGTTTATTTCGTGAATTCGTGTGCTTTTTGGCTAGTTCTACATGCGTCATCAGGTGCGTCACACTTCGCAGTCTGCACTGGAGATATATAATGTGTGACAATGAAGTGAAATGTGGACAAGTGCCGGTATTTTGACGTCAATGATGCAGTTGACCTCATCTATGCAGCCATTCTCTAATTTTCTTTCGATTTTCATGTTTCTGGCATCAGCAGCTTAAAAGTGTAAAACAACTGGTTCTGTATGTTATTTTGTGCAGCAACAGTTACGCCTATCTGATTCAATTGCAAAAACCTGCTTTACGTTAACCCGTTTCGTGCCGGATGACGAGGACCTTTCTACAATCTATGTTAATTCAGGACCGAAGGCTCTTGAGGATCTATCTCTCTTGCAGCTGGATCATTTTCACCTTTTTCCTCTGCTGTGAAGGGCTTAATGGAATGTAGTTTTTGAGAATTCTTCTCCGTGCTCTTGTTTATAGCATTTCGGGAAAAAAGCATCATAGTGCAGACGTTTGAACGAGTGTGAGGGCTGCTTCTACTGTGCATCTTCTCCATAAAGTATGAAATCAGACTTCCTCTATCTTTGTTTTGCCTTCTCCAGTAGCTAAACGTCTGCGGCTCCACGTCGACCGCAGTGGGCCAGCGCACAGACATGGTCGGGCCCACTGCAGCCGTCTTGAGCCCGAGGACCTATGCTTACTGGGTTGTCAATAGATTACTTGCAGTAATGAGCTCCCTCAGGCTGATGGAAAGGTTTCCTTGGCATACATCTGTTTTATAATGAGTTGTCTCTGAGAGCAAGAATTAATTTATAATTTTAAAATATAATAATAATAATAAAAGTGTTCTCATTTGTTGGACAATTGGTAGGAAAGGGAAGCTACCGTTTAGTCAAGTGTCAACATGGGTTGTTCCCTTGGACTGTTATTTGTGTTTTGGTGAACAGAAAACGGGAGATAGCGGCTTTTTAAGGTTTAACCCGTTAAATGCCGATAAAGGTTGAACACCACACAACTGTTAGAGGTATCGATCCTCATGAGCCCCCGCAGTTGAGGTCGCTCATGAGGATTTAGACCTCTTGCTGACACCACTTTGAATCCATGTTCTTGGGACTGCCAGGGCTTTTTGGTGTTCAATCCAAGAAGCTGGCAGAAACACGTTCTGCGGCAGCTGTCACTTAACCGATTAACGCCTCGGGCGTGTAATAAATGCCAGCAGATTTATAGGTAAGGAATTTATGAATCCATTTCAGTCAATACTCTATAACGAATACTTGAACTCGCGCCTTTTAATGAGAAAAACTGGTTTATTTATGCTTAAACCACTGCATCATAAAGTGGTCTTAAATCTCGTGACTTTGGAAAGCCGTGTTTCCATACACACACTCACACGCGCGCGCGCACACACAAACACACACACACACACACACACACACACACACACACACACACACACACACACACACACACACACACACGCACACACACACACACACACACTTGCCCAAGAACACTTACACGCACACGCACGCGCGCGCGCACACAATAACATACACACACACACACACACACACACACACACACACACACACACAGACACACTTGCCCAAGCAAACGTTCACGCACACACAGATCATAGCCAAAACCAGAAACTCATGAAACAGTGTGTTAGCGTTATTCAGACGGTACCCTTTATTTCTGGCACTCGAGTGCGAATGTCACAAGTCAGTGTACACTGAAAACATAGTTAAAGAAGTTACAGGCACACAGTGTCTCACCAAGCTCAGTAGTAGTTCTTGTTTGGGATGTAAGACGTCTTGGTGACAACTGCAACACAAAACACACATCACGTACCATACCTGTCAGTTTATAACTGTGCTGGGTTGTGATTTACAACCTTACGGCTGAAGGCGGTAAAGTCTAAATATACGGGCCATATTCCTTATTGATGAAAGGGATGATTTTATCGGCAGTGCGGAGACTGCAGCACAAATATCCGCAGATCGCTAAAGCTGTTTAGAGTATAAGTAACAATGATTTTAAAAGCACAATCTGCGTCCAAGGGCGGTGAAGGGGTCATGGTAAGGCAGTGCGATGGTTTGTTGTAAGGACTGAAACAATACTGACTTGTCTTGCCGTAGCCTCCGTGGCCGCCACCCCAGCCCCCGAAACCACCCCAGCCGCCGTAACCACCCCAGCCGCCGCCGCCCCAGCCGCCGAGGCCACTCCAGCCTCCCCAACCGCCGCCACCCCAACCACCACGTCCGCCGTAACCCCCATAGCCACCATAACCATCGGCAGAGACGGCAGCCACTAGGGCCAGGAGTAGAACAAGAGCGAGCTTCATCTTGTATCTGTGAATGAATGAATGAATAAATGAATAAATAAGTAAATAAATGAATGAATGAATGAATGAACGAATGAATGAATGAATGAATGAATGAATGAATGAATGAATGAATAAATAAATTAATAAATATTAAGTAGTGTTAAGATAAGGCATGAAATCAATGTATCATATCAAAAGAGAAGTTGCATCTCGTAGAGTTGTTGGATTTGAAAGAAGTTACCCAATGCGCAAAGGACATCGGAGCGACGTCAGCCGACGTAAGCATCGCATGTCTGTGCGCGGGGTAACGTTGGCCGATGTCAGCCCGAGGGCGTTCGCGCACTGGGTAGCCACCAGCAACGTAGCGTAACCCATTCACGACTGAAACAATACACGACGAGACAAAAGAACACTTACCCGTTGAGCGAGTAGATGCTGTGTGGCTCCGGTGAGGACCGAGTGAGGAACAGCGAATCACAATGGCTTTTTATACACGTGTTGCAGGCCAAGGAACCACTTACGATGTTATAAAATCATTCCATGACCACAATGTTTTGACAAGGCCACAGATCCATATACATAAAAGCGTTGTAGCTGACTACCCCCTCTCTGCCTGAGAAATGGATACCTAATATCGATCATTATTTTTAAATGTCAATAAACGTCAAAGAATCACATGTGCCCCCATCAGCCTACGCAGGCCTATGAAAATCTACGTCTCTTGAAGATGGTCAGTTTTCTCTGATGGACTGGGCACGAGTGTTGATTATTTTGTGCCGGACTTAGATTTTACCCAGTGAACAAAAGGTCTTTAGGCCAAGGACGGCCGCAGTTGGCCCGAGCAAGGACGTGGGCGTGCCAGCTGATGCCGTCCCTGCCCTACGAACTCTGCTCACTGTGTAGGACCAAATTAATAGTCTACCGCTGAGATCAAGGTCCAGAAAGTTCTGGCAGTTTTAAACCTTGTCGGCATAATCAATCGTTAACCCTTTCAAAGCTACTTGTCGTAGACTGTGTTGTGAGGTCCTTCGCAGGTCCCGCAGGTGCAAGGGCTAGTGCGGCTCTGTGTCTCCTGCGGTTGGATCTTCGTTACTTTTTCTCGGCAATGAACGGGTTACAATCTTGAATGATGGTATAAAGGAACCATGGTGTTTGTATAAAATTTCGTTTGTTGATGAATGACACACACAAATATATTATATTCAATGTCCGCTGCTTTGATTTTTTGACATTATTATATATGTATATTATATATAGGGGTGTAGAGTGTTCATGGAGAAGTAGTACCTTTGACTTTTCAGCCAGCAGCGCCTCTTGGGGCAGGCGGGAGCACTGGTCTTCACATGGCACTCAACTCTCACAGCTGGCTCCAGGTCCTTTACCTAGCCACACCCCGGTAACCGCTTCTGCTGGCGGGCGAAACGTTGTGAGGGGCTGACGCGTCTCTCAGTCAGTTGAAATACTTGGAGAGGAGACGGGCGCCGCCAAGTTCGCCTAAGCCCATTGAAAGGACTGATGGACAAGCAACAGAATAAGAATAACATGCCGGATCGGTCGGGGCCCGGATCACCAACGTCCGCGCACCCCATTGGATGTCTCCAGGGTGGGGGCGACAAGTGTGTTACTGGAACCAAACCCACCATCAAGCTGCCCACGCAAGGAATAACTATCGGAACTTGGAACGTTCGCACACTCTACCAGTGCGGCAAAGTGAAGGAACTCACCCACGAGTTGAAGCGCTATCGCTGGGACATTGTAGGACTTGCAGAAGTTCGATGGACAGGCTTCGGAGAAACAACAACAGATGAAGGCCATAAAATCTGGTTCAGCGGAAAAGAAACCAAGCACGAACATGGCGTTGCATTTATCGTAAGGAAAGAGGTGGCTGGAACTGTCATCAGCTGCACCCCCGTGTCAAGCAGACTAATCTCCATCCGCATCTCCGCCCGACCGCACAACATCACTATCATACAAGTATACGCTCCAACAGCAGATCATGATGATGAAGAATTAGAAGAATTTTACGAACAACTGGACAACATCATCAAGAAAACACCTAAGAAAGACATTCTGACTGTCCTCGGTGACTGGAATGCAAAGATCGGCCCTGACGCCTACCAACAATGGGCAGGAACAGCTGGCAAGTTTGGCCTTGGAGAAACAAACGACAGAGGCCTGCGACTTTTAGAGTTCGCAGAGAGTCACCGTCTCACCGTTGCTAATACCCTCCATCCACACAAGAAGTCAAGAACAGTGACATGGCAATCGCCAGGAAGCCTGGTCCATAACCAGATTGACTTCATCTTGCTGCCTCGACGATTCAAATCCAGCGTTAACAAAGCACAAACGAGGTCCTTTCCTGGTGCTGATATTGGCAGCGACCACAACCTCGTCCTTACTAGCCTCAAGTTGAAGCTGGCATTGAAACGAGATAGCAAGAACCCTCGCATCAGATTCGACCTCCAGAAGCTAAAAGACCCGGAAGTAGAAGAGCTCTTCCAAGCCCAGGTGGGAGGCAGATTTGCAGCCTTGGCTACTTTGGACTGCGATGTAGACACCCTTGCTGGAAATATAAAAGAGGTGTTACTTTCTACAGCAGAAGAAGTGCTGGGGAAGCAGAGGAAGCGCAAACAGCCCTGGGTCACCGATGACATCCTCGATCTCTGTGATGAGAGGAGAGCCTGGAAGAAAAAGAGAGGCCAAGACCTCACATCAGCAAACAAGTACAGACTTGTCAACAAGAAGATCAGGAAGAGGATGAAAGAAGCCAAAGAAGATTGGATTGAAGACCAGTGTGTTGTAGCGTGGAAGAGGGCATGGCAAACGGCAACAGCAAGAAGGCTTATGAAACGCTAAGGACCCTCACCAAGACTCAACAGCGAACAGCCACAGTCATCGAAGACAGCAGCGGCCAACTCCTTACGGAAAACACTGCTGTACTAAACAGATGGACTGAGTACTGCCGAGACTTGTATAACTACAAGGCTGAGCCAGACACCAGCATCCTCCAAACAACCAGGCTGGGGCCAGGAAGGCTGAAGACCTGCCAGTGTTAGCTGAAGAGGTGGAAGCAGCCGTACGCGGCCTGAAGTGAGGAAAGTCTCCAGGTGTAGACAACGTACCTGCTGAACTGTTGAAACATGGAGGAGAAGTAACAACGAAGGTCCTCACTACACTCTGTCAAAAGATCTGGGAGCAAAAGAAATGGCCAGTAGAATGGACACAGTCTCTAGTGATCCCGCTCCCCAAGAAAGGAAACCTGAAACAGTGCCAGAACTACAGAACTATCAGTCTGATAAGTCACCCTAGCAAAGTAATGCTTAGAATCATTCTCAACCGCCTCAAAACTTTCGCCGAGGAACTGCTGGCAGAAGAACAGGCTGGCTTCAGAGTTGGAAGAAGCACTGTAGAGCAGATTTTCAACTGCCGCGTCCTGATCGAGAAACATCTGCAGCATCAGCGCGAACTCTACCACAACTTTATTGATTTCAGGAAAGCATTTGATCGCGTCTGGCACGACGGACTCTGGCAAGTCATGAGATCGTTCAACATAGAGGAGGGACTGATCCAAATGATAGAAGCGCTTTACAAGAACGCCTGCAGCGCGGTTCTACTTAACAATCAGTCAGGCGAGTTCTTCAGGACGACGATCGGTGTCCGTCAAGGATGCCTGCTCTCTCCTGTCCTTTTCAACATATTCCTGGAGAAGATCATGCAGGAAACCCTCCACGACCACCATACTTCAATCTCTATTGGTGGCAGATCCCTGTGCAATCTTCGATTCGCAGACGACATTGACCTCATGGCAGGCAGCAATAGTGAGCTCCAAAACCTGACAGACAAACTTTCAAGTAGCGCAGGGTCTTATGGCATGGAGATCAGTACGGATAAAAGCAAAGTGATGATCAACACCACAAGCGACAGCAGCAGCAACATTCACATGAACGGCCAGAAGCTAGAAGAGGTCAATAGCTTCAAGTACTTGGGAGCCACCCTGTCCAAAGACGGTAGTTGCATAGCAGAGATCCGTATCAGGATAGGTACAGCAACATCCGCAATGGCCAGGCTGGACAGGATATGGCGAAGTAACTCCATCAGCTTCACCATCAAGTACAGGCTTTACAAGTCCCTCGTAGTGTCTATTCTACTCTACGGCTGTGAGACTTGGACACTGCTTGCAGACTCAGAAAAGAAAATCCAGGCCTTTGAGAACAAGTGCATGAGGAAGTTGCTCCGCATCTCGTACCGCGAGCACAAGACCAACGAATATGTACGGAGCATCGTCACTTCCCTGGTGGGCCCACATGAACCCCTTCTGGCAACCGTGAAACGGCGCAAGCTTGCTTGGTTTGGCCACGTGACCCGACACAACACCTTGTCCAAGACTATCCTCCAAGGCACTCTCGAAGGAAGTCGTCGGCGAGGTCGTCAGAGAAAGAGTTGGGTCGCAAACATAAAAGAATGGACCGAACTCGAGATGCCAGACTTGCTTGCCACCGCCCAAAATAGAACTCAGTGGAGAGCACTGTCTGCTGCTGCTGCCTTTCAGTCCCCCCAACGCCCAGTTCGGGCAAGGGACTGATGATGATGATGATATATACAACATCAATGCCAACCTGATCAAAGTCATAGTAAACCTTTACAACAAGGCCACAAGCGCAGTCTGCTTCAACGGCAAAATAGGAAGCTGGTTTAGGACTACAGTTGGAGTCAGACAAGGCTGCTTGCTCTCACCTACTCATTTCAACATATTCCTGGAAAGAATCATGACGGTCGTTCTGAAAGATCATGAAGGAACTGTCAGTATTGGAGGCAGAACGATCACAAACTTGCGCTTTGCGTACGACATTGATGGCCTTGCAGGAACAGAGGAGCTAGCTCAGCTGGTGGAAAAGCTGGATAGTACAGCCATTGCATATGGGATGGAAATCAGTGCAGAGAAGACCAAACTGATGACCAATAACGCCAGTGGCATTGGCTCTGAAATCATGGTTGGAGGCCAAAAACTGGAAACAGTTAAGAAATTCAAATACTTGGGAGCCATTGTGACAGATGAGGGATCAAAACCAGAAATACTGTCCAGGATTGCTCAGACAACAACAGCACTGACAAGATTGAAGACCATATGGAAGGACAGAAACATCACACTCTGCTCCAAGATCAGACTGATGCGCTCCTTAGTTATCTCAGTGTTCTTGTATGCCTGCGAGTCATGGACCCTCACAGCAGACCTTGAAAGGAGGATACAAGCCACTGAAATGAGATGTTTTCGAAGGATGCTTGGCATCTCATACAGAGATCACATCACAAACGAGGAAGTGGGAAGCAGAATCAGGCAAGCCATCGGGCCCTATGAAGACTTATTAGCCATTGTGAGAAAAGCAAACTGAAGTGGTATGGGCATGTCACACGTTCAGCAGGGCTTGCCAAAACAATCCTGCAAGGCACTGTGCAAGGAGGACGAAGGAGAGGAAGACAGAGGAAAAGATGGGAGGACAATATCTCAGAGTGGACATATTGAAGCTGGGCGATACGCTGAGAATGGCAGAGAACAGAGAGGAATGGAGGGAGCTGGTTGTTAAGTCATCATTGTTGCCCCAACCGTCGGCAAGACTACGGGAGATAGATAGATAGATAGATAGATAGATAGATAGATAGATAGATAGATAGATAGATAGATAGATAGATAGATAGATAGATAGATAGATAGATAGATAGATAGATAGATAGATAGATAGATAGATAGATAGATAGATAGATAGATAGATAGATAGATACAATAAATGCGTATGCGTGCTTGCGCGAACACGGGCGCGCATGTATGTGTGTGTATGTATATATGTGTGTGTGTGTGTGTGTGTGTGTGTGTGTGTGTGTGTTTGTGTGTTCGTGTGTAATTGAGTATGAGTGTGTGTGTGTGTGTGAGAGTGCTAGTGTATGTGTGTGCTTGCCTGAGTACTTGCGTGTGTGTGTCAGTGTGTGCGTGTGTGTGTGTGAGTGAGACTCTGTGTGTGTGTGTGTGTGTGTGTGTGTGTGTGTGTGTGTGTGTGTGTGTGTGTGTGTGTGTGTGTGTGTGTGTGTGTGTGTGAGCTCGCGCGTGATTTTGTACTTCGCTTTGTCCAAACTACAGACAAGCTATATTTGACACTCATCAAAATATATACATAAGTGCTGATGTTATTAGCCCAACACGAGTTGTTCCCTTGTACTGTTATTTGTGTTTTGCTGAACAGAAAACGGGAGACAGCGGCTTTTTAGGATCTAACCCGTTAAATGCCGATAAACGTTGAACACCACACAACTGTTAGAGGTATCGATCCTCATGAGCCCCCGCAGTTGAGGTCGCTCATGAGGATTTAGACCTCTTGCTGACACCACTTTGAATCCATGTTCTTGGGACTGCCAGGGCTTTTTGGTGTTCAATCCAAGAAGCTGCCAGAAACACGTTCTGCGGCAGCTGTCACTTAACGGATTAACGCCTCGGGCGTGTAATAAATGCCAGCAGATTTATTGGAAAGGAATTTATGAATCCATTTCAGTCAATGCACTGTAACGAATACTTGAACTCGCGCCTTTTAATGAGAAAAACCTGTTTATTTATGCTTACTGCATCATAACGTGGTCTTAAATCTCGTGACTTTGTAAAGACGTAATCAATCCAGACCAAAAAGGTGACTGCCAAGCGTGTAATATGCAAAGAAGTACCCAACGGAGAAAGAAACACGCTTAGAAAAGACGGGTACAACACAATTTATTAATATTTCGGGTAAATACCCTTTGTCAAAATAGACAAACAAACAAACAGAGAGATTAGCCGCTACTTATCTTCATTGGCAGAAAGTATGTGGCAACAATGAGTTATTCAGACGGTACCCTTTATTTCTGGCACTCGAGTGCGAATGTCACAAGTCAGTGTACACTGAAAACATAGTTAAAGAAGTTACAGGCACACAGTGTCTCACCAAGCTCAGTAGTAGTTCTTGTTTGGGATGTAAGACGTCTTGGTGACAACTGCAAAACAAAACACACATCACGTACCATATCTGTCAGTTTATAACTGTGCTTGGTTGTGAGTTACAACCTTACGGCTGAAAGCGGTATAGTCTAAATATACGGGCCATATTCCTTATTGATGAAAGGGATGATTTTATCGGCAGTGCGGAGACTGCAGCACAAATATCCGCAGATCGCTAAAGCTGTTTAGAGTATAAGTAACAATGATTTTAAAAGCACAATCTGCGTCCAAGGGCGGTGAAGGGGTCATGGTAAGGCAGTGCGATGGTTTGTTGTAAGGACTGAAACAATACTGACTTGTCTTGCCGTAGCCTCCGTGGCCGCCACCCCAGCCCCCGAAACCACCCCAGCCGCCGTAACCACCCCAGCCGCCGCCGCCCCAGCCACCGAGGCCACCCCAGCCTCCCCAACCGCCTCCACCCCAACCGCCACGTCCGCCGTAACCCCCATAGCCACCATAGCCATCGGCAGAGACGGCAGCCACCAGGGCCAGGAGTAGAACAAGAGCGAGCTTCATCTTGTATCTGTGAATGAATGAATGAATAAATGAATAAATAAGTAAATAAATGAATGAATGAATGAATGAATGAATGAATGAATGAATGAATGAATGAATGAATGATGAATGAATACGTATTAGTGTTAAGATAAGGCATGCATGTAATATATCCAAATATAAATTGCATGTCCTAGTGTTGGATTTGAAAGAAGTTACCCAATGCGCAAAGGACATCGGAGCGACGACAGCCGACGTAAGCATCGCACTGCTGTGCGCGGGGTAACGTTGGCCGATGTCAGCCCGAGGGCGTTCGCGCACTGGGTAGACA
The DNA here is from genome assembly GCA_036245525.1 of Semisulcospira habei. NCBI lineage: Eukaryota > Metazoa > Mollusca > Gastropoda > Semisulcospiridae > Semisulcospira > Semisulcospira habei. The sequence continues at coordinate 27,041,438 of BTPG01000006.1, forward strand.
CCAGCAACGTAACGTAACCCATTCACGACTGAAACAATACACGACGAGACAAAAGAACACTTACCCGTTGAGCGAGTAGATGCTGTGTGGCTCCGGTGAGGACCGAGTGAGAAACAGCGATTCACTATGGCTTTTTATACACATGTTGCAGGCCAAGGAACCACTTACGATGTTATAAAATCATCCCATGGCCGCAGTGTGCTGACAAGGCCGCAGATCCAGAGACGTAAAAGCGTTGTTACTAACTACCTTTCTCTGCCTAAGAAATGGATACCTAATATCGGTCATTATTTTTAAATAGGTCAATAATAGTCATAGAATCACATGCGCCCCCAGCAGCCTACGCAGGCCTATGAAGATCTACGTCTCTTGAAGATGGCCAGTTTTCTCTGATGGACTGTGCACGAGTGTTGATTATTTTGTGCCGCTGTTAGATTTTGCCCAGTGAACAAAAGGTCTTTAGGCCACCGACGGCCGCATTTGGCCAGAGCAAGGACGTGCGCGTGCAGCTGATGCCGTCCCTGCCCGACGATCTCTTCTCACTGGGTCGGACCAAATTAATGGTCTACAGCTGAGATCAGGGTCCAGAAAGTTCTGGGCAGTTTTAAACCTTGTGGGAATGATACATCGTTAACCCTTTCAAAGCCACTTATCGCAGACTGTGTTATGAGCTCCTTCGCAGTTAACGTAGGTGCTCGTACTAATAAGGCTCTGTGTTCCCTGCGTTTGGATCCTCGTCACTTTTTCCCGGCAATGAAGGGGTTACAATTTGAATCATGGTATAAAGGAACCATGGTGTTTGTATATTGAGGTTGTTGATGAATGACACACACGAATATATTATATTCAATGTTAGCTGCATTGATTTGTTGAAATAATTATATCATCAAGAAATGAGTGTGCGTTCGTGCGCGAACACGCGCGCGCGTATGTATGTGTGTGTTTGTGTGTGTGTTTGTGTGTGTGTGTGTGTGTGTGTGCGTGAGTGTGTTTGAGGGTGAGTGTGTGCGTTTGAGGCCTAGTGCATGTGTATGCTTGCGAGCGTACGTGCGTGTGTGTGTGCGTGTGTGTGTGTGTGTGTGTGCGTGTGTGTTTGTGCGTGTGTGTGTGCTTGTGTGTGTATGTGTGTGTGTGTTTTATCTCTCTCTCTCTCTGTGTGTGTGTGTGTGTGTGTGTGTGTGTGTGTGTGTGTGTGTGTGTGTGTGTGTGAGCTCGCGAGTGATGTTATACTTTACTTAGTCCAAACTACAGACAAGCTATATATCATACTCATCAAATTATACATAAGTGCTGCTCTTATTAGCCCAAAAGACCAGCATGCAGTTACAATTCTAACCTAAAAGATTCAGTTAAACGTTTATTCGTTTGATGGCTGAAACAGCAGACACCACATTCCAGCGAGATACCCAGAAACTCATGAAAATCCTATTCTGGAAACAATGATGAAGGTTAGCCCCTTGACTGCCAATGAACGCGGATTTCGCGTCTGAAACAAAAGCACACTGACCGACAGTCGCATGAAGAACACAAATGAAATGGGAACAAAGGTGGGCACAACAAGAACACATGACTAACAAGAGACATAAATCTTCATGACCCTCCACGACTGCGGCGGCTCATGAGGACTTACGTCGCTTGCAGATGGATGGTTGTTCGTCTTGCCCCGGCAGTTAAAGGGTTAACATACTTGGAAGAAGTTGTTTGAAGTTTTGAGGATAGTTTTCTTTACATATTCATTCTAACTCAATTTCGCACGTTCGCGCCCTTAGTAAAGTAAGAAACCGTTTTACAGGTGTGTTTTAAAAGGCGTCTGTTGAGATTTGTTACGGACAATTCTATGGGCCCCTTCACGTCACAAAAGTAATAATCCAACAACAATGACTCCTCGTAAATAAGGCTAAAAGTTTGGAGTGGAATCATACAGGAAGCAATTTCTAGGTGTTCTAGAACAATACATAAAAACTGATGGAGACACCTGTGCGTTTATCTTGTACACCTTCAAGTAAACACAACTTACTTCTGACAATACTAATGATCCTCTGACATAAGAGGAACTTAAGTATTAATGAGAATTGGCTGTTTATTTCGTGAATTCGTGTGTTTTTTGGCTAGTTCTACATGCGTCATCAGGTGCGTCACACTTCGCAGTCTGCACTGGAGATATATAATGTGTGACAATGAAGTGAAATGTGGACACGTGCAGGTATTTTGACGTCAGTGATGCAGTTGACCTCATCTATGCAGCCATTCTCTAATTTTCTTTCGATTTTCATGTTTGTGGCATCAGCAGCTTAAAAGTGTAAAACAACTGGTTCTGTATGTTATTTTGTGCAGCAACAGTTACGCCTATCTGATTCAATTGCAAAAACCTGCTTTACGTTAACCCGTTTAGCGCCGGATGACGAGGATGGTGTTTCTACAATCTATGTTAATTTAGGACCAAAGGCTTAGGAGGATCTATATCTCTTGCAGTTGGATCATGTTCACTTTTTTCTAGGCAGTGAAGGGCTTAATCGAATGTAATTTCTGAGAATGCTTCTCTGTGCTCTTGTTTCAAGCATTTCGGGAACAAAGCACCACAGTGCGGACGTTTGAACTGTTTTGAGGGCTGCTTCTATTGTGCATCGTCTTCATACAGTATAAAATCAGACTTCCTCTATCTTTGTTTAGCCTTCCCCAGTAGCTAAACGTCTGCGGGCCCACTGCGGCCGTCTTACTTGCAGTAATGGGCTCCCTCAGGCTAATGGAACGGTTTCCTTGGCATACATCTGTTTTATAATGAGTTTTCTCTGAGAGTAAGAATTAATTTATAATTTTAAAAAATAATAATAAAAGTGTCTTAGTGGTTGGACAATTGGTAGGAAAGGGAAGCTACCTTTTAGTTAAGTGTCAACACGAGTTGTTCCCTTGGACTGTTATTTGTGTTTTGGTGAACAGAATACGGGAGACAGCAGCTTTTTAAGGTTTAACCCGTTAAATGCCGATAAAATGTGAACACCACGCAACTGCAAGAGGTATAGATCCTCATGAGCCCCGCATTTGCGGTCGCTCATGAGGATTTATTCCTTTTGTTGAAATCACTTTGTATCCATGTTCTTGTGACAGCCAAGTCTTTATGGTGTTGAATCCACGAAGCTGGCAGAAACACGTTCTGCGGCAGCTGTCACTTAACGGATTAACGCCTCGTTCGTGTAATAAATGCCAGCAGATTTATAGGTAAGGAATTTAGAAATCCACTTCAGTGAATACTCTATAACGAATACTTGAACTCGCGCATATTAGTGAGAAAAACCGGTTCATTTATGCTTTCATCACTGCAAATTGAAAGTGGTCTTAGATTGCACGACTTTGTAAAGGGGTGTTTCCATGCACACACACACACACACACACACACACACACACACACACACACACACACACACACACACACACACAAACACACACACATCCTTGCCCAAGCACACGTACACGCACACACAGGTCATACGCAGAACCAGAAACTCATGAAACAGCGTGTTAGCTTTATTCAGACGGTACCCTTTATTTCTGGCACTCGAGTGCGAATGTCACTAGTCAGTGTACACTAAAGACCTGGTTAAATATGTCACAGGCACACAGTGTCTCACCAAGCTCAGTAGTAGTTCTTGTTTGGGATGTAAGACGTCTTGGTGACAACTGCAACACAAAACACACATCACGTACCATACCTGTCAGTTTATAACTGTGCTGGGTTGTGATTTACAACCTTACGGCTGAAGGCGGTAAAGTCTAAATATACGGGCCATATTCCTTATTGATGAAAGGATGATTTTATCGGCAGTGCGGAGACTGCAGCACAAATATCCGCAGATCGCTAAAGCTGTTTAGAGTATAAGTAACAATGATTTTAAAAGCAGAATCTGCGTCCAAGGGCGGTGAAGGGGTCATGGTAAGGCAGTGCGATGGTTTGTTGTAAGGACTGAAACAATACTGACTTGTCTTGCCGTAGCCTCCGTGGCCGCCACCCCAGCCCCCGAAACCACCCCAGCCGCCGTAACCACCCCAGCCGCCGCCGCCCCAGCCGCCGAGGCCACCCCAGCCTCCCCAACCGCCTCCACCCCAACCGCCACGTCCGCCGTAACCCCCATAGCCACCATAGCCATCAGCAGAGACGGCAGCCACTAGGGCCAGGAGTAGAACAAGAGCGAGCTTCATCTTGTATCTGTAAATGAATGAATGAATGAATGAATAAATAAGTAAATAAATGAATGAATGAATGAATGAATGAATGAATGAATGAATAAATAAATAAATATGAAGTAGTGTTAAGATAAGGCATGAATGTATCATATCCAAAGAGAAGTTGCATCTCCTAGAGTTGTTGGATTTGAAAGAAGTTACCCAATGCGCAAAGGCCATCACGGCGACTTCATCCGCCGTTAACCATCGCATGTCTGTGCGCGGGCTAACGTTGGCCGACGTCAGCCCGAGGGCATTCACGCACTAGGTAGACACCAGCAACGTAACGTAACCCATTCACGACTGAAACAATACATGAGGAAACAAAAAAACACTTACCCGTTGAGCGAGTAGATGCTGTGTGGCTCCGGTGAGGACCGAGTGAGGAACAGCGATTCACTATGGCTTTTTATACACATGTTGCAGGCCAAGGAACCACTTACGATGTTATAAAATCATCCCATGGCCGCAGTGTGCTGACAAGGCCGCAGATCCAGAGACGTAAAAGCGTTGTTACTAACTACCTTTCTCTGCCTAAGAAATGGATACCTAATATCGGTCATTATTTTTAAATAGGTCAATAATAGTCATAGAATCACATGCGCCCCTGCAGCCTACGCAGGCCTATGAAGATCTACGTCTCTTGAAGATGGCCAGTTTTCTCTGATGGACTAAGCACGAGTGTTGATTATTTTGTGCCGCTGTTAGATTTTGCCCAGTGAACAAAAGGTCTTTATACCACCGACGGCCGCATTTGGCCCGAGCAAGGACGTGCGCGTGCCAGCTGATGCCGTCCCTGCCCGACGATCTCTTCTCACTGGGTCGGACCAAATTAATGGTCTACAGCTGAGATCAGGGTCCAGAAAGTTCTGGGCAGTTTTAAACCTTGTGGGAATGATACATCGTTAACCCTTTCAAAGCCACTTATCGCAGACTGTGTTATGAGCTCCTTCGCAGTTAACGTAGGTGCTCGTACTAATAAGGCTCTGTGTTCCCTGCGTTTGGATCCTCGTCACTTTTTCCCGGCAGTGAAGGGGTTACAATTTGAATCATGGTATAAAGGAACCATGGTGTTTGTATATTGAGGTTGTTGATGAATGACACACACGAATATATTATATTCAATGTTAGCTGCATTGATTTGTTGAAATAATTATATCATCAAGAAATGAGTGTGCGTTCGTGCGCGAACACGCGCGCGCGTATGTATGTGTGTGTTTGTGTGTGTGTTTGTGTGTGTGTGTGTGTGTGTGTGTGTGCGTGAGTGTGTTTGAGGGTGAGTGTGTGCGTGTGAGGCCTAGTGCATGTGTATGCTTGCGAGCGTACGTGTGTGTGTGTGTGCGTGTGTGTGTGTGTGTGTGTGTGCGTGTGTGTTTGTGCGTGTGTGTGTGCTTGTGTGTGTATGTGTGTGTGTGTTTTATCTGTGTGTGTGTTTGTGTGTGTGTGTGTGTGTGTGTGTGTGTGTGTGTGTGTGTGTGTGAGAGAGAGCTCGCGAGTGATGTTATACTTTACTTAGTCCAAACTACAGACAAGCTATATATATCATACTCATCAAATTATACATAAGTGCTGCTCTTATTAGCCCAAAAGACCAGCATGTAATTACAATTCTAACCTAAAAGATTCAGTTAAACGTTTATTCGTTTGATGGCTGAAACAGCAGACACCACATTCCAGCGAGATACCCAGAAACTCATGAAAATCCTATTCTGGAAACAATGATGAAGGTTAGCCCCTTGACTGCCAATGAACGCGGATTTCGCGTCTGAAACAAAAGCACACTGACCGACAGTCGCATGAAGAACACAAATGAAATGGGAACAAAGGTGGGCACAACAAGAACACATGACTAACAAGAGACATAAATCTTCATGATCCTGCGCGACTGCGGGGGCTCATGAGGACTTACGTCGCTTGCAGATGGATGGTTGTTCGTCTTGCCCCGGCAGTTAAAGGGTTAACATACTTGGAAGAAGTTGTTTGAAGTTTTGAGGATAGTTTTCTTTACATATTCATTCTAACTCAATTTCGCACGTTCGCGCCCTTAGTAAAGTAAGAAACCGTTTTACAGGTGTGTTTTAAAAGGCGTCTGTTGAGATTTGTTACGGACAATTCTATGGGCCCCTTCACGTCACAAAAGTAATAATCCAACAACAATGACTCCTCGTAAATAAGGCTAAAAGTTTGGAGTGGAATCATACAGGAAGCAATTTCTAGGTGTTCTAGAACAATACATAAAAACTGATGGAGACACCTGTGCGTTTATCTTGTACACCTTCAAGTAAACACAACTTACTTCTGACAATACTAATGATCCTCTGACATAAGAGGAACCTAAGTATTAATGAGAATTGGCTGTTTATTTCGTGAATTCGTGTGTTTTTTGGCTAGTTCTACATGCGTCATCAGGTGCGTCACACTTCGCAGTCTGCACTGGAGATATATAATGTGTGACAATGAAGTGAAATGTGGACACGTGCAGGTATTTTGACGTCAGTGATGCAGTTGACCTCATCTATGCAGCCATTCTCTAATTTTCTTTCGATTTTCATGTTTGTGGCATCAGCAGCTTAAAAGTGTAAAACAACTGGTTCTGTATGTTATTTTGTGCAGCAACAGTTACGCCTATCTGATTCAATTGCAAAAACCTGCTTTACGTTAACCCGTTTAGCGCCGGATGACGAGGATGGTGTTTCTACAATCTATGTTAATTTAGGACCAAAGGCTTAGGAGGATCTATATCTCTTGCAGTTGGATCATGTTCACTTTTTTCTAGGCAGTGAAGGGCTTAATCGAATGTAATTTCTGAGAATGCTTCTCTGTGCTCTTGTTTCAAGCATTTCGGGAACAAAGCACCACAGTGCGGACGTTTGAACTGTTTTGAGGGCTGCTTCTATTGTGCATCGTCTTCATACAGTATAAAATCAGACTTCCTCTATCTTTGTTTAGCCTTCCCCAGTAGCTAAACGTCTGCGGGCCCACTGCGGCCGTCTTACTTGCAGTAATGAGCTCCCTCAGGCTAATGGAACGGTTTCCTTGGCATACATCTGTTTTATAATGAGTTTTCTCTGAGAGTAAGAATTAATTTATAATTTAAAAAAAAATAATAATAAAAGTGTCTCAGTGGTTGGACAATTGGTAGGAAAGGGAAGCTACCTTTTAGTTAAGTGTCAACACGAGTTGTTCCCTTGGACTGTTATTTGTGTTTTGGTGAACAGAATACGGGAGACAGCAGCTTTTTAAGGTTTAACCCGTTAAATGCCGATAAAATGTGAACACCACGCAACTGCAAGAGGTATAGATCCTCATGAGCCCCGCAGTTGCGGTCGCTCATGAGGATTTATTCCTTTTGTTGAAATCACTTTGTATCCATGTTCTTGTGACAGCCAAGTCTTTATGGTGTTGAATCCACGAAGCTTATCAGAAACACGTTCTGCGGCAGCTGTCACTTAACGGGTTAACGCCTCGTTCGTGTAATAAATGCCAGCAGATTTATAGGTAAGGAATTTAGAAATCCATTTCAGTCAATACTCTATAACGAATACTTGAACTCGCGCATATTAGTGAGAAAAACCGGTTCATTTATGCTTTCATCACTGCAAATTGAAAGTGGTCTTAGATTGCATGACTTTGTAAAGGGGTGTTTCCATGCACACACTCACACGCACGCACACACACACACACACACACACACACACACACACACACACACACACACACACACACACACAAACACACACACACACATCCTTGCCCAAGCACACGTACACGCACACACAGATCATACGCAGAACCAGAAACTCATGAAACAGCGTGTTAGCTTTATTCAGACGGTACCCTTTATTTCTGGCACTCGAGTGCGAATGTCACTAGTCAGTGTACACTAAAGACCTGGTTAAATATGTTACAGGCACACAGTGTCTCACCAAGCTCAGTAGTAGTTCTTGTTTGGGATGTAAGACGTCTTGGTGACAACTGCAACACAAACCACACATCACGTACCATACCTGTCAGTTTTTAACTGTGCTGGGTTGTGATTTACAACCTTACGGCTGAAGGCGGTAAAGTCTAAATATACGGGCCATATTCCTTATTGATGAAAGGGATGATTTTATCGGCAGTGCGGAGACTGCAGCACAAATATCCGCAGATCGCTAAAGCTGTTTAGAGTATAAGTAACAATGATTTCAAAAGCACAATGTGCGTCCAAGGGCGGTGAAGGGGTCATGGTAAAAGCAGTGCGATGGTTTGTTGTAAGGACTGAAACAATACTGACTTGTCTTGCCGTAGCCTCCGTGGCCGCCACCCCATCCCCCGAAACCACCCCAGCCGCCGTAACCACCCCAGCCGCCGCCGCCCCAGCCGCCGAGGCCACCCCAGCCTCCCCAACCGCCTCCACCCCAACCGCCACGTCCGCCGTAACCCCCATAGCCACCATAGCCATCGGCAGAGACGACAGCCACCAGGGCCATAAGTAGAACAAGAGCGAGCTTCATCTTGTATCTGTGAATGAATGAATGAATAAATGAATGAATGAATGAATGAATGAATGAATGAATGAATGAATAAATGAATGAATGAATGAATGAATGAATGAATGAATGAATACGTATTAGTGTTAAGATAAGGCATGCATGTAATATATCCAAAGATAAATTGCATGTCCTAGTGTTGGATTTGAAAGAAGTTACCCAATGCGCAAAGGACATCGGGGCGACGTCAGCCGACGTAAGCATTTCAAGGTTGTGCGCGGGGTAACGTTGTCCGATGTCAGCCCGAGGGCGTTCGCGCACTGGGTAGACACCAGGAACGTAACGTAACCCGTTCGCGACTGAAACAATACACGACGAGACAAAAGAACACTTACCCGTTGAGCGAGTACTGTGTGGCTCCGGTGAGGACCGAGTGAGAAACAGCGAATCACTATGGCTTTTTATACACATGTTGCAGGCGAAGGAACCACTTACGATGTTATAAAATCATCCCATGGCCGCAGTGTGCTGACAAGGCCGCAGATCCAGAGTCGTAAAAGCGCTGTTGCTAACTACCTTTCTCTGCCTAAGAAATGGATACCTAATATCGGTCATTATTGTTAAATAGGTCAATAATAGTCATAGAATCACATGCGCCCCCAGCAGCCTACGCAGGCCTATGAAGATCTACGTCTCTTGAAGATGGCCAGTTTTCTCTGATGGACTGTGCACGAGTGTTGATTATTTTGTGCCGCTCTTAGATTTTGCCCAGGGAACAAAAGGTCTTTAGGCCACCGACGGCCGCATTTGGCCCGAGCAAGGATGTGCGCGTGCCAGCTGATGCCGTCCCTGCCCGACGATCTCTTCTCACTTGGTCGGACCAAATTAATGGTCTACAGCTGAGATCAGGGTCCAGAAAGTTCTGGGCAGTTTTAAACCTTGTGGGAAAAATATATCGTTAACCCTTTCAAAGCCTCTTATCGCAGACAGTGTTATGAGCTCCTTCGCAGTTAACGTAGGTGCTCGTGCTAATAAGGCTCTGTGTTCCCTGCGTTTGGATCCTCGTCACTTTTTCCCGGCAGTGAAGGGGTTACAATTTGAATAATGGTATAAAGGAACCATGGTGTTTGTATATTGAGGTTGTTGATGAATGACACACACGAATATATTATATTCAATGTTAGCTGCATTGATGTGTTGAAATAATTATATCATCAAGAAATCAGTGTGCGTTCGTGCGCGAACACGCGCGCGCGTATGTATGTGTGTGTGTGTGTTTGTGTGTGTGTGTGTTTGTGTGTGTGTGTGTGTGTGTGTGTGTGTGTGTGTGTGTGCGTGTGCGTAAATGTGTTTGAGGGTGAGTCTGTGCGTGTGAGGCCTAGTGCATGTGTATGCTTGCGAGCGTACGTGCGTGTGTGAGTGCGTGTGTGTGTGCGTGTGTGTGTGTGTGTGTTGTGCGTGTGTGTTTGTGCGTGTGTGTGTGCTTGTGTGTGTGTATGTGTGTATGTGTGTTTTATCTCTCTGTGTGTGTGTGTGTGTGTGTGTGTGTGTGTGTGTGTGTGTGTGTGTGAGCTCGCGAGTGATGTTATACTTTGCTTAGTCCAAACTACAGACAAGCTATATATCATACTCATCAAATTATACATAAGTGCTGCTCTTATTAGCCCAAAAGACCAGCATGTAATTACAATTCTAACCTAAAAGATTCAGTTAAACGTTTATTCGTTTGACGGCTGAAACAGCAGACACCACATTCCAGCGAGATAACCAGAAACTCATGAAAATCCTATTCTGGAAACAATGATGAAGGTTAGCCCCTTGACTGCCAATGAACGCGGATTTCGCGTTTGAAACAAAAGCACACTGACCGACAGTCGCATGAAGAAAACAAATGAAATGGGAACAAAGGTGGGCACAACAAGAACACATGACTAACAAGAGACATAAATCCTCATGATCCCCCGCGACTGCGGCGGCTCATGAGGACTTACGTCGCTTGCAGCTGGATGGTTGTTCGTCTTGCCCCGGCAGTTAAAGGGTTAACATACTTGGAAGAAGTTGTTTGAAGTTTTGAGGATAGTTTTCTTTACATATTAATTCTAAATCAATTTCGCACGTTCGCGCCCTTAGTAAAGTAAGAAACCGTTTTACAGGTGTGTTTTAAAAGGCGTCTGTTGAGATTTTTTACGGACCCCTTCACGTCACAAAAGTAATAATCCAACAACAATGACTCCTCGTACATAAGGTTAAAAGTTTGGAGTGGAATCATACAGGAAGCAATTTCTAGGTGTTCTAGAATAATACATAAAAACTGATGGAGACACCTGTGCGTTTATCTTGTACACCTTCAAGTAAACACAACTTACTTCTGACAATACTAATGATCCTTTGAGATAAGAGGAAACGAAGTATTAATGAGAACTGGCTGTTTATTTCGTGTATTCGTGTTTTGTTTTGTTTTATTTTTTGGCTAGTGCAAAATGCGTCATCAGATGTGTCACACATCGCAGCCTGGACTGGAGATATATGATGTATGACAATGAAGTGAAATGTGGACACGTACAGGTATTTTGACGTCAGTGATGCAGTTGACCTCATCTATGCAATCATTCTCTAATTTTCTTTCGATTTTCATGTTTGTGGCATCAGCAGCTTAAAACTGTAAAACAACTGGTTCTGTATGTTATTTTGTGCAGCAACAGTTACGCCTATCTGATTCAATTGCAACAACCTGCTTTACGTTAACCCGTTTAGCGCCGGATGACGAGGATGGTGTTTCTACAATCTATGTTAATTTAGGACCAAAGGCTTAGGAGGATCTATATCTCTTGCAGTTGGATCATTTTCACTTTTTTCTAGGCAGTGAAGGGCTTAATCGAATGTAATTTCTGAGAATGCTTCTCTGTGCTCTTGTTTCAAGCATTTCGGGAACAAAGCACCACAGTGCGGACGTTTGCCTGAACTGTTTTGAGGGCTGCTTCTATTGTGCATCGTCTTCATACAGTATAAAATCAGACTTCCTCTATCTTTGTTTAGCCTTCCCCAGTAGCTAAACGTCTGCGGGCCCACTGCGGCCGTCTTACTTGCAGTAATGAGCTCCCTCAGGCTAATGGAACGGTTTCCTTGGGATACATCTGTTTTATAATGAGTTTTCTCTGAGAGTAAGAATTAATTTATAATTTAAAAAAAAATAATAATAAAAGTGTCTCAGTGGTTGGACAATTGGTAGGAAAGGGAAGCTACCTTTTAGTTAAGTGTCAACACGAGTTGTTCCCTTGGACTGTTATTTGTGTTTTGGTGAACAGAATACGGGAGACAGCAGCTTTTTAAGGTTTAACCCGTTAAATGCCGATAAAATGTGAACACCACGCAACTGCAAGAGGTATAGATCCTCATGAGCCCCGCAGTTGCGGTCGCTCATGAGGATTTATTCCTTTTGTTGAAATCACTTTGTATCCATGTTCTTGTGACAGCCAAGTCTTTATGGTGTTGAATCCACGAAGCTTATCAGAAACACGTTCTGCGGCAGCTGTCACTTAACGGGTTAACGCCTCGTTCGTGTAATAAATGCCAGCAGATTTATAGGTAAGGAATTTAGAAATCCATTTCAGTCAATACTCTATAACGAATACTTGAACTCGCGCATATTAGTGAGAAAAACCGGTTCATTTATGCTTTCATCACTGCAAATTGAAAGTGGTCTTAGATTGCATGACTTTGTAAAGGGGTGTTTCCATGCACACACTCATACGCACGCACACACACACACACACACACACACACACACACACACACACACAAACACACACACACACATCCTTGCCCAAGCACACGTACACGCACACACAGATCATACGCAGAACCAGAAACTCATGAAACAGCGTGTTAGCTTTATTCAGACGGTACCCTTTATTTCTGGCACTCGAGTGCGAATGTCACTAGTCAGTGTACACTAAAGACCTGGTTAAATATGTCACAGGCACACAGTGTCTCACCAAGCTCAGTAGTAGTTCTTGTTTGGGATGTAAGACGTCTTGGTGACAACTGCAACACAAACCACACATCACGTACCATACCTGTCAGTTTATAACTGTGCTGGGTTGTGATTTACAACCTTACGGCTGAAGGCGGTAAAGTCTAAATATACGGGCCATATTCCTTATTGATGAAAGGATGATTTTATCGGCAGTGCGGAGACTGCAGCACAAATATCCGCAGATCGCTAAAGCTGTTTAGAGTATAAGTAACAATGATTTTAAAAGCACAATCTGCGTCCAAGGGCGGTGAAGGGGTCATGGTAAGGCAGTGCGATGGTTTGTTGTAAGGACTGAAACAATACTGACTTGTCTTGCCGTAGCCTCCGTGGCCGCCACCCCAGCCCCCGAAACCACCCCAGCCGCCGTAACCACCCCAGCCGCCGCCGCCCCAGCCGCCGAGGCCACCCCAGCCTCCCCAACCGCCTCCACCCCAACCGCCACGTCCGCCGTAACCCCCATAGCCACCGTAGCCATCAGCAGAGACGGCAGCCACTAGGGCCAGGAGTAGAACAAGAGCGAGCTTCATCTTGTATCTGTAAATGAATGAATGAATGAATGAATAAATAAGTAAATAAATGAATGAATGAATGAATGAATGAATAAATAAGTAAATAAATGAATGAATGAATGAATGAATGAATGAATGAATGAATGAATAAATAAATAAGTAAATGAATGAATGAATGAATGAATGAATGAATGAATGAATGAATGAATGAATGAATGAATGAATGAATGAATAAATAAATAAATATGAAGTAGTGTTAAGATAAGGCATGAATGTATCATATCCAAAGAGAAGTTGCATCTCCTAGAGTTGTTGGATTTGAAAGAAGTTACCCAATGCGCAAAGGCCATCACGGCGACTTCATCCGCCGTTAACCATCGCATGTCTGTGCGCGGGCTAACGTTGGCCGACGTCAGCCCGAGGGCATTCACGCACTAGGTAGACACCAGCAACGTAACGTAACCCATTCACGACTGAAACAATACATGAGGAAACAAAAAAACACTTACCCGTTGAGCGAGTAGATGCTGTGTGGCTCCGGTGAGGACCGAGTGAGGAACAGCGATTCACTATGGCTTTTTATACACATGTTGCAGGCCAAGGAACCACTTACGATGTTATAAAATCATCCCATGGCCGCAGTGTGCTGACAAGGCCGCAGATCCAGAGACGTAAAAGCGTTGTTACTAACTACCTTTCTCTGCCTAAGAAATGGATACCTAATATCGGTCATTATTTTTAAATAGGTCAATAATAGTCATAGAATCACATGCGCCCCTGCAGCCTACGCAGGCCTATGAAGATCTACGTCTCTTGAAGATGGCCAGTTTTCTCTGATGGACTGTGCACGAGTGTTGATTATTTTGTGCCGCTGTTAGATTTTGCCCAGTGAACAAAAGGTCTTTATACCACCGACGGCCGCATTTGGCCCGAGCAAGGACGTGCGCGTGCCAGCTGATGCCGTCCCTGCCCGACGATCTCTTCTCACTGTGTCGGACCAAATTAATGGTCTACAGCTGAGATCAGGGTCCAGAAAGTTCTGGGCAGTTTTAAACCTTGTGGGAATGATACATCGTTAACCCTTTCAAAGCCACTTATCGCAGACTGTGTTATGAGCTCCTTCGCAGTTAACGTAGGTGCTCGTACTAATAAGGCTCTGTGTTCCCTGCGTTTGGATCCTCGTCACTTTTTCCCGGCAGTGAAGGGGTTACATTTTGAATCATGGTATAAAGGAACCATGGTGTTTGTATATTGAGGTTGTTGATGAATGACACACACGAATATATTATATTCAATGTTAGCTGCATTGATTTGTTGAAATAATTATATCATCAAGAAATGAGTGTGCGTTCGTGCGCGAACACGCGCGCGCGTATGTATGTGTGTGTTTGTGTGTGTGTTTGTGTGTGTGTGTGTGTGTGTGCGTGAGTGTGTTTGAGGGTGAGTGTGTGCGTGTGAGGCCTAGTGCATGTGTATGCTTGCGAGCGTACGTGCGTGTGTGTGTGCGTGTGTGTGTGTGTGTGTGTGCGTGTGTGTTTGTGCGTGTGTGTGTGCTTGTGTGTGTATGTGTGTGTGTGTTTTATCTGTGTGTGTGTGTGTGTGTGTGTGTGTGTGTGTGTGTGTGTGTGTGTGTGTGTGTGAGAGAGCTCGCGAGTGATGTTATACTTTACTTAGTCCAAACTACAGACAAGCTATATATCATACTCATCAAATTATACATAAGTGCTGCTCTTATTAGCCCAAAAGACCAGCATGCAATTACAATTCTAACCTAAAAGATTCAGTTAAACGTTTATTCGTTTGATGGCTGAAACAGCAGACACCACATTCCAGCGAGATACCCAGAAACTCATGAAAATCCTATTCTGGAAACAATGATGAAGGTTAGCCCCTTGACTGCCAATGAACGCGGATTTCGCGTCTGAATCAAAAGCACACTGACCGACAGTCGCATGAAGAACACAAATGAAATGGGAACAAAGGTGGGCACAACAAGAACACATGACTAACAAGAGACATAAATCTTCATGACCCTCCACGACTGCGGGGGCTCATGAGGACTTACGTCGCTTGCAGATGGATGGTTGTTCGTCTTGCCCCGGCAGTTAAAGGGTTAACATACTTGGAAGAAGTTGTTTGAAGTTTTGAGGATAGTTTTCTTTACATATTCATTCTAACTCAATTTCGCACGTTCGCGCCCTTAGTAAAGTAAGAAACCGTTTTACAGGTGTGTTTTAAAAGGCGTCTGTTGAGATTTGTTACGGACAATTCTATGGGCCCCTTCACGTCACAAAAGTAATAATCCAACAACAATGACTCCTCGTAAATAAGGTTAAAAGTTTGGAGTGGAATCATACAGGAAGCAATTTCTAGGTGTTCTAGAACAATACATAAAAACTGATGGAGACACCTGTGCGTTTATCTTGTACACCTTCAAGTAAACACAACTTACTTCTGACAATACTAATGATCCTCTGACATAAGAGGAACCTAAGTATTAATGAGAATTGGCTGTTTATTTCGTGAATTCGTGTGTTTTTTGGCTAGTTCTACATGCGTCATCAGGTGCGTCACACTTCGCAGTCTGCACTGGAGATATATAATGTGTGACAATGAAGTGAAATGTGGACACGTGCAGGTATTTTGACGTCAGTGATGCAGTTGACCTCATCTATGCAGCCATTCTCTAATTTTCTTTCGATTTTCATGTTTGTGGCATCAGCAGCTTAAAAGTGTAAAACAACTGGTTCTGTATGTTATTTTGTGCAGCAACAGTTACGCCTATCTGATTCAATTGCAAAAACCTGCTTTACGTTAACCCGTTTAGCGCCGGATGACGAGGATTGTGTTTCTACAATCTATGTTAATTTAGGACCAAAGGCTTAGGAGGATCTATATCTCTTGCAGTTGGATCATGTTCACTTTTTTCTAGGCAGTGAAGGGCTTAATCGAATGTAATTTCTGAGAATGCTTCTCTGTGCTCTTGTTTCAAGCATTTCGGGAACAAAGCACCACAGTGCGGACGTTTGAACTGTTTTGAGGGCTGCTTCTATTGTGCATCGTCTTCATACAGTATAAAATCAGACTTCCTCTATCTTTGTTTAGCCTTCCCCAGGAGCTAAACGTCTGCGGGCCCACTGCGGCCGTCTTACTTGCAGTAATGGGCTCCCTCAGGCTAATGGAACGGTTTCCTTGGCATACATCTGTTTTATAATGAGTTTTCTCTGAGAGTAAGAATTAATTTATAATTTTAAAAAAATAATAATAAAAGTGTCTCAGTGGTTGGACAATTGGTAGGAAAGGGAAGCTACCTTTTAGTTAAGTGTCAACACGAGTTGTTCCCTTGGACTGTTATTTGTGTTTTGGTGAACAGAATACGGGAGACAGCAGCTTTTTAAGGTTTAACCCGTTAAATGCCGATAAAATGTGAACACCACGCAACTGCAAGAGGTATAGATCCTCATGAGCCCCGCATTTGCGGTCGCTCATGAGGATTTATTCCTTTTGTTGAAATCACTTTGTATCCATGTTCTTGTGACAGCCAAGTCTTTATGGTGTTGAATCCACGAAGCTGGCAGAAACACGTTCTGCGGCAGCTGTCACTTAACGGGTTAACGCCTCGTTCGTGTAATAAATGCCAGCAGATTTATAGGTAAGGAATTTAGAAATCCACTTCAGTGAATACTCTATAACGAATACTTGAACTCGCGCATATTAGTGAGAAAAACCGGTTCATTTATGCTTTCATCACTGCAAATTGAAAGTGGTCTTAGATTGCACGACTTTGTAAAGGGGTGTTTCCATGCACACACTCACACGCACGCACACACACACACACACACACACACACACACACACAAACACACACACATCCTTGCCCAAGCACACGTACACGCACACACAGATCATACGCAGAACCAGAAACTCATGAAACAGCGTGTTAGCTTTATTCAGACGGTACCCTTTATTTCTGGCACTCGAGTGCGAATGTCACAAGTCAGTGTACACTAAAGACCTGGTTAAATATGTCACAGGCACACAGTGTCTCACCAAGCTCAGTAGTAGTTCTTGTTTGGGATGTAAGACGTCTTGGTGACAACTGCAACACAAAACACACATCACGTACCATACCTGTCAGTTTATAACTGTGCTGGGTTGTGATTTACAACCTTACGGATGAAGGCGGTAAAGTCTAAATATACGGGCCATATTCCTTATTGATGAAAGGATGATTTTATCGGCAGTGCGGAGACTGCAGCACAAATATCCGCAGATCGCTAAAGCTGTTTAGAGTATAAGTAACAATGATTTTAAAAGCACAATCTGCGTCCAAGGGCGGTGAAGGGGTCATGGTAAGGCAGTGCGATGGTTTGTTGTAAGGACTGAAACAATACTGACTTGTCTTGCCGTAGCCTCCGTGGCCGCCACCCCAGCCCCCGAAACCACCCCAGCCGCCGTAACCACCCCAGCCGCCGCCGCCCCAGCCGCCGAGGCCACCCCAGCCTCCCCAACCGCCTCCACCCCAACCGCCACGTCCGCCGTAACCCCCATAGCCACCATAGCCATCAGCAGAGACGGCAGCCACTAGGGCCAGGAGTAGAACAAGAGCGAGCTTCATCTTGTATCTGTAAATGAATGAATGAATGAATAAATAAGTAAATAAATGAATGAATGAATGAATGAATGAATGAATAAATAAGTAAATGAATGAATGAATGAATGAATGAATGAATGAATGAATAAATAAATATGAAGTAGTGTTAAGATAAGGCATGAATGTATCATATCCAAAGAGAAGTTGCATCTCCTAGAGTTGTTGGATTTGAAAGAAGTTACCCAATGCGCAAAGGCCATCACGGCGACTTCATCCGCCGTTAACCATCGCATGTCTGTGCGCGGGCTAACGTTGGCCGACGTCAGCCCGAGGGCATTCACGCACTAGGTAGACACCAGCAACGTAACGTAACCCATTCACGACTGAAACAATACATGAGGAAACAAAAAAACACTTACCCGTTTAGCGAGTAGATGCTGTGTGGCTCCGGTGAGGACCGAGTCGGTGAGGAACAGCGAATCACGATCCCTTTTTATACACATGTTGCGGGCCAAGGAACCACTTACGATGTTATAAAATCATTCCATGACCACAATGTTTTGACACGGCCGCAGATCCATATATATAAAAGCGTTGTAGCTAACTACCCCCTCTCTGCCTGAGAAATGGATACCTAATATCGATCATTAATTTTAAATGAGTCAATAAGCGTCAAAGAATCACATGTGCCCCCAGCATCCTAAGCAGGCCTATGAAGATCTACGTCTTTTGAAGACGGTCAGTTTTCTCTGATGGACTGGGCACGAGTGTTGATTATTTTGTGCCGGACTTAGATTTTGCCCATTGAACAAAAAGTCTTTAGGCCAAGGACGGCCGCAGTTGGCCCGAGCAAGGACGTGCGCGTGCCAGCTGATGCCGTCGCTGCCCTGCGATCTCTGCTCACTGGGTCGGACCAAATTAATGGTCTACAGCTGAGATCAGGGTCCAGAATATTTTTGGCAGTTTTAAACCTTGTGGGAATGATAATTTGTTAACCCCTTCACCGCCACTGGTCGTAGACTGTGTTGTGAGCTCCTTCGCAGGTCCCGCAGTTGCAAGGGCTAATGATTCTCTGTGTCTCCTGCGGTTATATCGTCGTCATTTTTTCTCGGCAATGAACGGGTTACAATCTTGATTCATGGTATAAAGGAACCATGGTGTTTGAATATTTCGGCTGTTGATGAAACACACACAGAAACATAATATTATATTTGATTTGCGCTGCTTTGTTCTTTTTACATAATTATCTGTTCAATAAATGCGTGTTCGTGCGTCCTCGAACACGCGCTCGCATATGTATGTGTGTGTATTGTGCGCGCGCGTGTGTGTGATGGTGTTTGTGTGTGTGTGTGTGTGAGTGTGTGTGTTTGTGTGTGTGTGTGTGTTTGAGTGTGTTTCAGTGTGTGTGCGTGTGAGTGCTAGTGTATGTGTGTGGTTGCGTGCGTACGTGCGTGTGTGTGTGTCTGTGTGTGTGTGTGTGTGTTTGTGTGTGTGTGTGTGTGTGTGTGTGTTTGTGTGTTCGAGTGTGAGTGTGTGTGCATTCGTGCGTGCGTGTGTGCTTGAGTGTGAGAGTGCTAGAGTTCGTGCGGGCGTGCGCGAGTGTGCGCGTGTGTGTCTGTTCTGTGTTTTTGGACTTGACAGACAATGTCCGAAAATACGGACAATCTAGTTCACTCAGAAAAGCACACTCATCAAATTAACTGTGCGTATGCCAATCTTGGGTTTGAACTTCAAGACCTAGGTCCTAAAGACAATCATGCAATTAATACTTTGTCCTGGAAGATGCACATAAACTTGTACTGCTAATCAAAAAGGAAACACCGCCCAACATCAAGAGGCAAAGAACCTAATCAGCCCCCGCAGACGCGGGGGCTGATGAGGTTCTTTGCCTCTTGAGGTAATGTGGATGAGGTTGTTTGCCTCATGAGGTTTTTTGCCTCTTTGCACACCCCATTTTTTTCATTTGCCTTTTTTAGGTGCCTCTTTCACAACTGGGGTTGCTTCGTGTTATCTCTTTGACTGTCGGTAGCGGTTTATGTCGCGATGATTCCTGTATGCGGCTGGCTCGAGTGAGTTAACCCTTATCATTCGGAATACACCAGCGTGTGAAATAAGTTTGACTAAAATAGTTCAAGGGTAGTGCCAGAATAGCTTGGCGCCTCTAGGCGCCAAGCTATTCTGGCACCACCCTTGAACTAAAGCCATTGGTCTATAACCTTATCTGTAAGTACTTTAATGTAGCTTGCATAATTATGGCAGTGTACAAATTTGAAGCTTTTAGCCTCAGTATGATATAGGTTAATCTTCTAGATTTCAAAGACGTGATTCTCGTCTGCTGGCACCGAATGGGTTAACGGATCTTTGTTTCTGTTAGCTGCGGCGAAGAACTCAGCGGGTTTGTTGGCACTGACGGCCTTATTGCCGCGTGTTACGGGTATGGTGGTTTTCCCGTCGACAGCAAAGGTATCTGACTAAGTTGTCAGACCTGCCATTCGCTATACAAGTACTGTGCCGCGTTCCGTCAGAATCCGTGTGTACATAGTGTAAAGCGAGTGCTGCAACAATAAATATGGTGTCTGTGTACACAGATCACGTATATATGTCTATTTCATTCTTTGTCTGTTTGCTGTTGACGTAGATATTATTGTTCATGATGGTAATGTGATTGTTGATGACAATACTGTTCTTGTTATTTTTTCTTTATGTTTGTGCTAAGTAAGATCGGATGTCGTGTTCGGTGACTAGTGGACTGGTCTGTTGGTCTGTCCAGCTTTTGTCCTTGGTATGTGTGCGGTTGTGTATATGCGTGCGCGCGTGCTTGTGTGTGTGTGTGTGTGTGTGTGTGTGTGTGTGTGTGTGTGTGTGTGTGTGTGTGTGTGTGTGTAAATTCAATGATAATTTTGATACTGGAAGAGCTGGAAAAGTTTCTGGTGATGTAAACGTGTCAATAAAAACAAACAACAAGCGCGCACACACACACACGTTCACCAACGAAAAGACACAAACCCGGCTCGTATACTGTAGGTATGCATCACACAGCATATACTCCAAACACACGCACGCACGGTAGGCACACACACACACACACACACACACACACACACACACACACACACACACACACACACACACACACACACCATCACACACACACACACACAAACGCACACACACACAAACGCACACACACACACACTGACACCAAAACACATGAAGTCAAAAAATGCAATTTTTATTCTTCGTCTGTTCAAAAAATTCATCATTGCAGATATAAAATAAAGGTATAAATAAACGGAATGTCAAAACAAAAAGTATGCAGTTTCAATAACCACATTTATAACAATTGCGTGGTACCATAATATCTGTAGACCTACACACCAGTTCCGCATGACATGGTTTAAGCAAAGACTCACCGATTCGCTGCAAGACGATAGAGATCATCATGACAGTTCAAGGGCGGCGCCAGAATATCTTAGCGCCTCCAGGCGCCAAGTTATTTCGGCACACCATTGATCTATCATTGTTGGTCTGTCTTCTGACCTGCTTTTTGTTTACCCCAGACTTGGGAAAGTCGACCATACGACGCAGTGTGTTAACCCATTGAAGGAAGCTCCGCATCAATTGCTGCTGAAGTGTCGTATAGTGTTGTCGGTGGCAACGCCATACGCCACTTCCGCAGCCAATGATGAGGGGCGCCTTTAATGGGTTAAAGGAAAGACAACATACCATTCAGGCGTCATTGAACCGCGGGAAATGCATGCCTCATCATTTTTCACAGCTGTCTCCATAGGCGCCAAAATCACTAGGCACTACAGTCGCGCTATCACGATCATGCTCGTAAGAGTCTGTCTCCAAGTCTTTCGGGTGCCAAGATCATCATCAGGCACCATAATCGCGCTATCCTGATCATGCTGATTATCTTGTAAGAGTGTGTCTCTCCGGGGTCAAGATCGCAAGGCACCAGTCTTACGCTATCACCGTCGTGCTGATTAGCTCGGAAGACATCAAACTAACCGTGCACTGACTTTCAGCCATCACAAAGCCGAGCCATGGAAGGTAAAGGTACTACACCTTTTACTTCAAGAGCAAGAGTTCATGATGCATGTTATGAGTGATGCCAATGACGTGGGTCTTACGTAATATTATTATGACACAGTTATGAAAACAGTATCCATGCAACATATCGAACAATGATTTTAGCGTGTTTACGTCATTTTCAACATAAATCATGTACATCGTAATAATTTCTCATATGTACAAACTGACAACAACCGCTACCGACAAGGACACAAGTACAATAATACGGCAACATGAAATAATTTTTTTTTTTTTAAAAGCAACGGAAATAACATTATCATAATCTCAAAACGACACAGATAAAAGTGTGCCTTTATCCACATGATCGATACTTGTAAAAACTGGAAATGACATTGGTGATGAAACGAACTAACAAGATACACGTTTACAAAAGGCGCCTTGCGAAAAACGACTAAGACAAAACATTTAACGGGGGTATTTTCAAGGTAAACATCCAAAGTAAAACCAACTCATTCAAGGCATGCCGAATCACTAGCTGCGGAAGTGTCCTATAGCGTCGCCGGCGGCATGAGTTCACTGTCCAAGGCGACTACCTGACTAGGCGATTTCAGGCGTGGCAGGAGAGGCTCGTGAAAATTCTTGTTGGCCAAGATGGACTCTAGGCGTCTGCAAATGAGGGGTGTATTTGGGGTCCATGCACCGTCGTGTGTGTCGCCGCCTAACACTGACTGGATCTGTGCTCGTCTGCAGTTGTGAACATTGCGACGACAGCCGTACGTTTCAAAATCACAGACCAGCATGCTAGTGGTTAGACGGTTAACTCATTCGAGAAGCGCCGTGACCGGATACGCGGCGTAAAAGCCGTGTATTCGGTCGCAGAATGTCTCGAATGCATCCACATCAAGTTTGCCGTAATAATTATAGTGACCGTATGTATAGTTTTGACGCTCGGAATGTCATGGGAGTACAAAGTGTTCCGTACAGGTACCAGCAATTCGTTGCCGTCGTTATGCTGTCATACATATTCATTCATTGATATTCTAGGCCACCCGTACCCCGCTCCACCCTTTTGTCGCAATTTCTTGAGACACAGACCAAATCTGAAGGGGTCGGGTGGCTCTTCCATTACCAACAACGTAAGTGGACGATTCTATGATCTGCAGAACTTACTTATACCGTTCAGCCCTGACGCACCACAGCAGGAGATGGGCCTACCATGATAATTCAAGGGTAGTGCCAGATTAGCTTGGCGCCTGTCGGCGCCAAGCTAATCTGGCACTGCCCTTGAATTATCATGGTCGATCCATCTCCTGTAACTGGTGCATAGTCATTAGAAGTACGGCCGTCGGGCTGAATGAGTAAAAGCCTTTCACTGCCGAAGTAAAGTCAAGGTGCGTAGAACTTCACTGCTGTGAAAGGATTAATAACACTAATGGACATTAGTATTATTCCACGCATTAAAAACAAATCTAACCATTCGGCTGTCGGTAGCGGTTTATGTCGCGATGATTCCGACAGGCAAAGGGTAAATAACCCGGGGTACTTACTCAAAAAGACCGCTTTGCAGATATGAAATGTCCTTGCAAAAAAATAAATTGTCACAAGTACGAGTACACAGCAGCGCACATAAGAAACGAAAAGTACGTGCCTTCGCAGTTATCTCGGACAAAATATAGTGGCCCGTGTGTGCCTGTCTGTAATATTCGACCTTATGGTTCGAAGCCATAACAGTCAAAATCACAGATCATCACACATATCACAATTTAACATTCAGCATGTGCATCCCCCCCCCCCCCCCCTGAAAAAAAGTCCTCTCAAACGAATGTTAACTCATTCAGCCCGACGGCCGTATGTCCCAAGTTTTGTCTAATGACTATGCACCAGTTACAGAGATGGATCGACCATGATAATTCAAGGGCAGTGCCAGATTAGCTTGGCGCTTGTCGGCGCCAAGCTAATCGGGCACTACCCTTAAATTATCATGGTCGAACCATCTCCTGCTGTAGTGCGTCAGGGCTGAATGGGTTAAACGTGTCGAGAACGAGACCAAAGCGTATTATACCTAGACACCCCAAAACTAGCAGCAACAAACATTAAAAATAATAATAATAATAAAAAATATATAGTCCAAAGACCAGTACACATTTGTCAAACGTTTCGCTGACCTCTTTCATTAAAAGTCACAGTCCCGCCACACAGACCGCCGTGTAAGAGGCCTAACATCTCCCGAACAAGAACCGACCTAAATCGTCAAGGTCTCGTGAGATCTCGCGAAATACACAAAACCCCCGTGCGACTTCTCGTTGCGTCGTGACAAACACAGAAGTGCACGGCAGAAAAGGTGGGTGTCATGTCTCGGAGGACAGGTCGACAACACTACACGACGACGGCTGTCAGCGACTAAGCTAAAGAATGAGACCTTGAAAAGAAAACACAACCTAATCATGAGGAGCGGAAACATTGTTTGTGTGCTGGCCCGTGATTTTGGGCCTTATGACTTTCAGCCGTAAGGTCCAAAGTCACAGACCAGCACGCGTTTATAAAATTTTTTTTTTTTTTAAAATCTCGGAGTCGTCATTCATTTTAGCGCTGCAAAAGTTGTTGATGAGCAAACTCGTAAAATGCATCACCGCCCTCCTTCTTTTGTCAAGTCCCCATCGTTTGTAATGTCAAAAAAGGTCAAACCAGTCAACATATGTGCGCTGCTCTGTACTCAAAAGTGTGCGAGGGTCTGTGTTTGTGGACCTTACGGCCTAACGCCGCAAGATCCAAACTCATCGACCAGCACACATTACAAAGATGATACTTGGCAAAACATTCCTCAATTCGTGCCAAACTGTCGCTTCAACTCTCGTTTTAACCCTTTCAGGGCCAACACCCTACAGCAGGAGATTGATTGACCATGATAATTCATGGGTAGTGCCAGATTAGCTTGGCGCCTTGAGGCGCCAAGCTAATCTGGCACTACCCTTGAATTATCATGGTCAATCCGCCTCCAGCAAGTGGTACATAGTCGTTAAGTAACACTTCCAAAATACGGGGAAATGCGCCCATGGCGCTAAAAAGGTTAAGGCAAATGTTCTGCATGAAAAGGTCACGTTTGTATCACGTTTTGTTTTTTTTCTCAATAAGAAAGAAAATACTATCCTGCCACGTGTTTGTCACGTAATAAGAAAACATAACACAAAGGTAACATAATTATGCATCAATCTTAAAACTTATTCCGGTTCGTACCGAACTGACATCTCAACTCCCATTTAAGGCAATGTCACGTAGGAAAAGTAGTGTTTGTTTGTATAACGGTTATAATTATTATCATTTTGTCTCTGTCAATAAGAAAAAATACTATCCTGTCACGTTTTTGTCAAGTAATAAGAAAAAAATAAATACTATCCTGTCAAAGTACATGTCACGCAGTAACAAAAAATAACTTATTGTGTCACGTACAAGTCCCGCCACAAGAAAAAAGCATAAATACTATTCAGTGACGTGTCTGTGACGTAAAAAAGAAAGAAAGAAATACTATCCCATCAAGTATTTACCACGTAATAAAAAGAAATAACTACTTTCCTGTCACACGTTTGTCACGTCATTAGAAAGAAAGATGTATACAATAGAAAAGAGGTTGCCAATGCATACATCTTTCTTTCTAATGGCATGACCATTAGTATGCGTGACAGGCTAGTATGTATTTTCTTATGGCATGTAGTTCTAATTACATTTATAACAAGAAACCGGGTGCGACCAATGGCGAACGAGGCCTGATGCTGGCCCGAGCACATGTTGCTCAAAGGGAAAATGATTCGTTCGACTTTGGAATGTGAAAGGGTTGTGCTGCGACAAATACAGTCGGCTGCGTCTTTTCAAGTATACACGTCACGATCATTCGCTGCGGACAAAATGAAGCATATCCACTACAAGTCGAGATGCTGCACTAATAAGCCAAGGTCCTCGCGCCGATGTCGACCGGAGGATCTTGGTTTACTGGGTGTTACACAAACGTGTCCATATCCCAGTAAGCAGCGGTCCTGGGACCGAGACAGGCCAGTGGGCCCATTGCTTTCCGGGATGCTGTGTCACGAGAAAACAATAACTTAGGCCAACAAAATCATGATCAAGAATATACATTCTTTAAATGGGCTCTGACGCATGCGGCTGCTTTACGCCACAATCTGACGTCACACGTAGTAAAAACACTGCGAGTGACGTCAAATTTGTAAGGAACGTAGAACCCCGCGGCATCAGGATGAGCGACATGCATAATATGCACTTTCATACTCCAAAAGATTGCACAACGGAAATAAAATAATAATAATTATAATAATAATAATAATAATAATATTAATAATAATAATAATAATAATACACAATTGGCTGTGTACTACACGAGCCCAACTATCTACCTCATCGCATCAGACATTGTCAATGAATTCACGAAAACCACTTTCATTCTCGTGCACAACGTGTACTGTCTCATTCATGCGGACAATCAAAGAATCCTGAACCAACAATGCAAAATACCTTACACAAATGTATGTTCTGGTCTGTGATTTTGGACCTTACGGCTCTAGGCCGTAAGGTCCAAAATCACAGACCAGAACACATAGTAAAATAATTACAATTCAACGGGTTCATACCGATATAATATTACATCTCGCGTGTGTGGTTAATATTAACGTCGACGGAATGTTGAAAGCTTGTAACAACAGCAGACTAATCTACTCGCGTACAATATTGTTTCTAGAACTTCTCCAAACGGTCTACAAAGTTCTAGTAAGACTAATGCTGTTTCGCTATGCACGGGGAAAACGATTAAAATGACTATCCACTTGTTACGACCTACTTTCAAATTAGAAACCCATGTAACGCCTTCACTGCCCAATTAACGCAGAGTATGTTTCATTGATGAAAGCGTTGTTACTTCGGCGTCAAAGAGCATTAGTCGTCAAATGAAGATGATGTCAGCAAGAGAGCATAGATCCTCACGAGCCCCCGCAGTTGCGGGGGCTCGTGAGGATCTATGCTCTCTTGCGGTTGGACCGTGTTCACTTCATCTCGACAGTGAAAGAGCTAAACACGTTTCTTGTACAATGAGTCATGTTTAATCAAACAGTGGTAATACACTATATACGTGAGCAAGTGTTCAGTTCAGTATAACAAGGTAAAGCGCCAGTTTTTGGCCTATTTGTTCAATGTTTTCAATTTTGAAAACTCCTATGAAATATAAGCTGCCTTCCTGTTTGCCTTTCAGTTCAGTAGGTTTTTTTCAAACCTAGAATCGGGGTCACGTTTCGATTACTTCCCTTGGATACAGCACTGTACTTTCACCCACGCCTTCTCTCCATGTGAGCAAACCAGTTCCGCATTCCTATCTTTCTATGATATGAGATGAATTTTCCCTCTTTCAGGTCATGATGTGCCCTCTCTGGGGTCATGATACCTTTAGCAATGACGTTGACAAAAGCTGCCAAATGCACATTAGAAAATGAATAATGTGAATCAATGGCTGCTTCCAGACATGATTTGGCTGTTCAGTGAACGTCGATATAAAAAAGTGATCTTATTTGGCTGAATGTGAATTATTATTATTATCATTATTATTATCACTAATTAAGGCCAAAACCGTATTTGAGACAACAATGCGACATACAAATCACCAGGGGGTTACACATCACATGATTCAGACCAAATAAAAAAAAAAACATTTAGCGTGGAAATAGTATAAAATAGCCAACAAAGAAAGCAGCACGCGTCGGAGTAGCAAGGACAAAACAGTGTCAACTGTTTTGTCCTTGTTATTTTGAAGCGTGTTCTTTTTCTTTGCCGCTTATTTTAACTCATTCTCGGTCAGCAAAATACGGATGCGCGGCTTATGCCGCGCATCTGGATGCGGCTGGACGCGAATGAGTTAAAACAAGTTATATACAATGTACACAGGACTGCGGAGTCCGCTGGTTGGTTGTTTGTCTTAACAGTTACACATTGTCTGTGGTCAAACTAACGTGCACTGACTCTTTCTGACGAAGACAACGCTTCTTCAATAATCAACACTTGCAAGGTCGTCACTATCGTTCCGTAGCAACCGTCAAACCCAAGGTCACAATAACCACATCAAGGCCAAAGGCCATGGCACATTAACAAGGCCACAAGGAAAGGTCAACTGATGACGCGTCTGTGTGAGCATGAAAGTCTCTGTTCAGATGATGAAGATCAATGAAGGTCAAGGTCACACGGACTGGTGCCGCTTTTCGCGCACTCTGTCCATGGCTTTGCGGGAGAACTTGTAAACGAGTCGCCTCCCTTCGACTCTCTCTAGGATTCCTCGCTTGTAATAGTGCCTGCACACACAACAAAGACTGGTAATTAAAAAAAAAAAAATGTTTAAAGCGCGGATGGTAACAATGAGACATGTATGTTAGCCCTTATACTCCCAGAACTAAACGACTTCCATACAATAAAAGAGAAGTCCTTAATTTTTTTTAAAGTCAAAGGGTTACAACAGAAAGTTGACAAAAGTCTGATGTCATTGTATCAACCGCATTTTTATTTTATTTTTGTGAGCTTTTAGTTTTTATCTCGCTAGAGAGTTATACTTGATCGAAGAAGCAACTATAGCAAGTCTCTCATACCGTTTGCGAGAGTACTCCCCGGAAAGACCCACTCGGGGAGTACGCCACAAGTACACTACTATTCAAATGAGATGCATCAGGCGGGGGTTAGGTCAGAACTCGCAAGACACCCGCCTCAAAAGCTTATACACAGGGATTACCCACAACAGTACACAACACTTTAACTCATTCAGCCCGACGTCCGTATTTCCCAAATTTTGGAGGCGTCTGCTAATGACTACGCACCAGTTGCAGGAGATGGATCGACCATGATAATTTAAGGGCACTGCCAGATTAGCTTGGCGCTGACAGGCGCCAAGCTAATCTGGCACTACCCTTGAATTATCATGGTCGATCCATCTCCTGCTGTAGTGCGTCAGGGTTAAATGGGTTAAAGCACAACTAACAAACCAATCTTTTTTTTGTTGCCAATATTCTAAAAAAAAGAAAAATAAAAGAGAACAAACCTCATGGCTCGACTGAGCTTCTCGTACGTCATGTTCTCGTTGTTTTTGCGTGACCCCCACAACTGGGCCACAGCCTCGCTCTGAACGAACCGGAAGACGCCCTCTCTTTGGTTCTCCCAGCGGAGATACTGCGGGTTATATAGCGGGTTGAGCAAGGTCTCGTAGATAAACTCCCACAAATGCTGGTTCTTCACTGTCAATAGAAGGCAAACTTACGGTGAACGTGTGCGTGAATGTCAGTTAAGACATAGGGAAAACGGAAACAGTCGAGGTCTGCCCCCCCCCCCCCCCTAGCAAAAGGACTTCGGGCTGACCTCGGCCGCCCGTAGTGGGCCCGCGCACAGGCGTGCGCGGGCCCACTGCGGCCGACGTCGGCCCGAAGACCTTTTGCGTGCTGGGTAGTGTGCACTAGAAGATTTGTACGAGGTCCCATGTCACATGGGTTTATAGACAGACATACAATACATACCGGCCTGTATAATAGATAGTTTGTCCAAACAAAGAGTGACTCAGCTCAGCAGGCGAGTGACCAAGCCAATCTGGCACTACCATTGAATTATCATGGTCAATTCGTCTCCTGCAATTGGTGCATAGCCGTTAGGTGACCACTCCAACATTTGGGAAATGTGGAGTTGGTGTTAAATGGGTTAAGAGGAAATCATGAACGATTGATAATTTATTTTACTCTTACGCAGACTGACCTTTCTTGTCCTTGGCTGACCTCTCCTCGTCCTCTGGTAAACTTTTGACCCTGGGTCTGCCAGGTCGTCTCCGAGGCAACTGTGGTGGGTAGGGGCACCCAGGGTAGTAACAGGATGTCCGCATGGGCGCAGAACTGGGGTAGCTAGGGGTAAACACCTCGTACTCGGGTGGACACTGCTCCATTGATGCAACTGAAATGTTATTGATATCTTTTGTAAAATACTTTGGCAACAGGATGGACTGGGGGACCCAAATGAGTTCTTATTAATTTTGTCTTAGGGTGAGGGTTGGCGGTGGGGTGAGGAGGGGATTTGGGTGGGTGTATTTTGCTAATAAGTCTGACTTTTTTGTCCGCCAATATGTCGATGTTTGCTAGTTCCGTTAGAAAAAAATTGATTTGTAACCTCTTCACTGACGGGGAAAAGTAAACACTACGCAACTGCAAGAGGCATAGATCCTCATAAGCCCCCGCAGGTGCCGGGGCCCATCAGGATCAATGCATTTTGCTGGCCCTATTTTGTATCCATGTTCCTTAGACGTTCAAGCGTTGAATATACAAAGATTGTAGAAGCACAACTTGTGATCAAGAGCAGTAAAGGGTTGACAAGACGGGATTTTCTGTTGATTGTGACACGCTGCTAGTGAAAACTGAGAGGTAGTACACAACATCAATAGGCTTACCACAGGTAGTATAACTATCACAGGTAGTAAAATCATCACAATTAGAATCAGTACGTTTGTCACAGGTAATAACACTGTACGATAAAGGCTAACCTGCCTAAGTCGGCCGCCGTGGACCCGCGCCTAGTCGTGCGCGGGCCCACTGCGGCCGATTTAGCCCCGACGGCCTTTTCTTACTGGGAGGATTATCACAAGTGTAGGGATAGTCACAGGCGTTAGGACAGTCACAGGTAATCTTTACGTACTCACCTGCAGGATTTGGGATGGGCGGAGGGTCCGAGAGATCAAAGTCATACGAGTCGATATCGATGACGTCAGACTGGAGGGATTCCGTTCGTTCCTGTTTCCAGTCCGGTCTTTCTTGTTTCCAGTAACCGTCAGGGGGCGGAAAACCTGATAGCAGACGACACACATTAAGCTACTCAGCCCTGACGCACTACAGCAGGAGATGGTTCGAAAATGATAATTCAAGGGTAGTGCCAGATGAGCTTGGCGCCGACAGGCGCCAAGCTCATCTGGCACTACCCTTGAATTATCATGGTCGATACTTCTCCTGCAACTGGTGCATAGTGATTAGATGACGCCTCCAAAATGTGGGAAATACGGCCGTCGGGCTGAATGAGTTAATAATGCGGACCTATATGTTTTGGACTGAGAAACTACCTGGCCTACCATCTACAAATGTTAACGATGTTAACTTTGAAAAATAAATGGTGCTGTACAATTACTGTAAAGCACAGGTGTCGGTAGAAAATATGTTTGCATGATGTGTATCAATCCACAGCATTTTTTTCTAGTCATTGTAAAACTCTGTTAGACATATGTACTTTGACACGTATCATGATATCGCATATCTCTACCCCAGCCTGTGCTGTTACGTCCTTCGACTTATGGTTAAGTTGAGGATTATAATTTCTGAGGGATGTAACTATGACTTGAAACCATATTAAAAACTTATAACCTTAAGATATAAGGTGAAGTTGGAGATCAGATTTTCTAAGGGTTGTAACTATTTACTTCGCTTCAAGTAAATAGTTTCAACCCTCAGAAAATCCGATCGCCAACTTCACAACCCCAATTCCAAAAAAAAAAAGAAAAAAAAATCCCAAAACAAATAAAGCAAACAAACGTACTCCACTCACTGGCACAAGGTTTCCGCGGCATCTGGTAACCCGGGTACGTGGGGGCGGAATCTGGCGAGGCACGTGACGAGTCACATGATACAGCGGAGTACGGCGATAGGCTGGTGCAGTCCGTGGGCGGGACCATCTGTTGGTTGTTACCGGGCTTCATAAACAACACTGGGGAAACAGAATACGCCGTGATAGAAGGGTTTCATTCAAATTTATAAACAGACCAAAAAATAATTAATAAATAAATAAGACAGAAATAAAGGAAGGATAATAAATAGGCAATCAATTCCTAGACCTTACCTCCACTAAGCAGCTTTTTCAACATCTGGTAGAGAAGGACGCCGTATTTGGGCTCCAGACTGATAAAGTCCTCTAGCGACATGCGGCACAGATGGGAGCCCGTCAGTGACTGAAAGGCCTCCGCCCTGAAGTCCTGCATGTCGATGCCTCTCTCCTGGCCAACGAAGAAGAGCCAGTCCAGCACCTCTGTGCGGGTCCAGTGTTCCGGGTGCTGACGCGTCCAGCTGAGCAGGCTGTCGCCTTCACCGTCTGCTGGGGGGAAAAGAATTCCATATTGGAATTTGGCTTGCTGATGGGGTGGGGCAGTGCTGGACTGTGGAATGGGGTGCCTGGTGAGGGCAACTGGTTTGTATGCTGATGTGTGGTTTGCACCCTACCGAGTGAGGTGTCTGTGATTCTCAAGTGCTGACCCAACGCGCAAAAAGTCGTCTGGCCGACTCCAGCCTTAGCTGGCCCGCGCTAAGGCTTGAGTCGGCCAGAGATATTTTTGCTTATTGTTTGTTATTTCTTCACAAAAAGAACAAAAGCAAAAACAAAATAAAATTTAAAAAAAAACGCACCAGCACGCATATTACTTGATTTTGACTAAAAAATCATCACACAAATTCAGATGTACTAAGACAACGGGGATTTACTTTCATGGCACATACACTTATTTTGGAATAGAAGACATCGACAATTTCATTAACAAACAAAAACATATTCAAGAAAAAAAAAACTCATTTTAATCGGGGCGGCATAAAGTCGCGCATCTGAATGCAGCAAGTCTCATATGAGTTATGACAATGTAGTCCTAGTAATCCTGCAGAAGTTGTGAATTTCTTAAAAACAAAGTCAGGCATCACTCACTTTCTGCCAGGTCATCTGAAGAACAGATAAAGTTCTTTTTACACGGCGTCATGTTGTCGTCTGTCGTCTGCTGCCCGAAACCTTCCCCGTTGCCGTTGCTCGGGGAGTACTCCCCCATCCTCCCCGACCCTCCCCCGGGCGTGTACATGCAGCACGCTGTCGACTGTGACGTGTAAAATTGCTGCGAGGATGACGTCATGCTGCCGGGTGACGCAAAGCCGCCCTGCATCTGTGACGCGTTGTGGTTGAACAGGAAATGTGAGTTACCGGAAGTGGTTGCTGCTTGAGACGCATGCGCTGTTTGAGGAGCGAAGTTTCCCGTGAGGCTCTGCTCGGCCATGGCGGAGAGGAACTTGAAGGGGTCGTAATCAGTTGGGGGCAGCTTGTGGGGCGCCCCCGGTGGCAGTGAATCGACGGGCACGGGACAGGCGGTGTTGGCACTGGCAGAGTAGCGATACGGACAGTCAGGGTCTGCTAACACTGTAGGGAATTGCTGCACACATACACAGACACACAGGCAAAGTTTAGCAGTTGTTTTTATCAGTTCCTTCATAATTTCATCACCAGACTATACCCATTACATCCTGAAGCTGATTTTTTTTTTAATTTCCTTATAGTCCTATGAAGGCTACATTACAGATTAGAAGAAAAATCAACCATTTTAGTTCAAGGGTGGTGCCAGAATAGCTTGGTGACTCAGGCGCCAAGCTATTCTGCCACCACCTTTGAACTATCATTGTCAAAATAATGTCAAAAAGCAGTAGTGTATCAAACTCAAAACAAGATGAACTGTTCCATTACATTGATTGGCCGACAGGTTGATTGCTGGAATAATTATTGTGTTTAGACACTCTACACCCATCTGTGTGTTCAGCATGCTTATTGAACCATAATGTTTTACCTTTAAAAGTGTCAAAACGCAATACAATACAATACAATACAATACGTACATGTATGCGAATCTGACGTTTCTGGAATGTGGGGCATGTTGAGATACGCACTTATTTACGATGCCACCACAACAGTTTACATTAACCCTACAATATTTACAAATAACCTGCTAAAAACTTATTTGGTGCTAGCCCATGATGCTGACGGTATATATATATATACTCGATATTTCTTCAGTGTTTTTTGCTGACGATATATATATATATATATATATATATATATATATATATATATATATATATATATATATATATATATATATATATATATATATATATATATATATATCGTCAGCAAAAAACACTGAAGAAATATCGAGTACCGGAACAGACTAGTTCAAACCGGACGACAAGAGGGCAGCTTAGCATAAAACCTTTGTTGAGGCCACAATAATGTGTGCTGCAGTGAAAATGGAATTGGGGGCAAAAACAATTTAACCCCTTCATTGCAAAGCTGACGCAGCAGATTGTGTCTGTGCAGTCTTCGTTAATTCTGTCCCAAAGATCCCCACCCGACCAGTGATGATGTGGATTCGAAGTGGTGTCAGCAAGAGGCGTAGATCCACATGAGCCCCCGCAACTGCGGGGGCTCATGTGGCTCTATGCCTCTTGCGGCTGGAGTGGGTTCACCTATTCTCCTCGGCTGCGAAAGGGTTAAATTGTTGTCTTCAATTATATAATTTCTGATTCCACTTTTGGGTTTTAAATTGAAATAATGGTTCCCGCAGGACGAGTAGAAAAAGGAAAATACGATGAAAGCACTGAGGCTGAAACGCACAGAAATAACTCACAGCGCCTCGCATAAATAGAAAGTCTTGATTTTTTGTTTGGTTGTAAACACATTCGAGACGTGCAGCCCCCGGATACACAGCATAAATCCGCGTATCCAGATGCGGCACGTCTCGAACGAGTCAAACGTCTTGCAAAGGACGAATACTTTCTTACGCAGGTTGTGTCTCGATTAATGGCAAAGAAATTCTCGGTCTACACGTCTACTTTGTAAAAGGACTTTAACCCGAAAACGTAATGAATTGTGTTGTACCTGTCCTTATGGGTAAAATTCATAGAGATTCACAACAAAGAAAGGAACACGCTTAAAAAATGCCATGTACAAAATGTGTTGGGACTTTCTTTCTATAGCATACATTTTCAGGCTTGGATGCGTGTTCTGGTCTCTGATTTTGTTTTACCAATGTTGGTATATTATTTTAATTAACAGACCAGCAACCTAAGGTGTAAAATCCGTTCCAGTGTACATTTAATCTGGGAGCAAACTACTGGTTTTCCTGTCCCTACTGAAATAATATTTCATGTAATATTTGTAATGTGAGTCCATATAACAAATCTGTTAATTATAGGTACGGTTTGTGGTCACACATTATAAATCGTCACTGCAAAAATTGAAATCCAGAGTGGTTCATGTTTCTTTGGTGTGATTTGATGTTTGTGCTTTGTGTTTATCGTTCGAGTTGAGGTGGTCAGTGGACATAATTCACCCTTTCATGACGTACATCTCTTTTTTTCAGAAATCTGTGATTCATTCAACGGCCAAAGGCCAAACCGTCCCAGGAATATGGCTACACAATGGTCTGAGCAAGAGACATAGATCCTCATGAGCCCCCGCATTCGCGGGGGCTCATGAGGATCTATGTCTCTTGCAGTTGGTTCGCGTGCACTTCTTCTCGGCAGTGGTTGGTTGGTTGGTTAGTTCGGGTTTAACGTCCACAGCACCGAGGTGATCATGGACGGCCCTGACGGGCGGGTTATGGAGGACAGGGAAATCTATTGCCTATGGAGTACGACCTGAACACTGATCATCTCAGGCGCACTCCAACTGTGCCACTTTGATTTACCAGGACCTTTCAACGGACATGCTATTGAACAAATCCGTTTCTCCCCCCCCCCCCCCCCCCCCCCCTGGATTGTGAGTCCAGCTACCGGGGCCGGGACGGGATTCGAACCCACGACCCGGCGATTCCCTTCGCTCCTCCTGCTCCGACGTTTGACCGCCTGAGCTATTTCAGACTCTAAAGTGACTGTGTTAAGGCAGTGACTGTGTTAAGCCAGTGACTGTGTTAGACTGTGTTAAGGCAGTAACTGTGTTAAGGCAGTGACTGTGTTAAGGACTTACATTATAGAGCGGGCTGGCAGAAGGCATGGTGTGGTGTAGCGTCCCTTCCTCTGTAGGGCCGCGCACTTGGGACGTGGACAGCAAACGGAATTTTAGCTCTGTAACACACGGAAAGACACATTGCTAACTCCATCGCTACCACTGCATGAGCATTGTATCTTTTAAGCAGCACAAAATAATAATGTACATTTAAATACAATATGATACAAAAATAATTATTTAAAAAAAACACCTAAAATAGAATAAAATAGAATAGATTAACTCATTCTAAATTTTGTCGTTGTCCTCTGAAGACTGCATTGCAGTGCAGGACACAGATCGACCATGATAGTTCAAGGGTGATGCCAGAATAGCTTGGCGCCCAAAGGCGCCAAAGTATCTGGCATCATCCTTGAACTATCATGGTTCGATCTTTATCTTGCTGTGGTGTGTCTGGAGTAGAATGAGTTAAAATAAAATACAATTAAAAAAAATAACATTAAATAACATTAAATAAAATATAATTTAACTACTACTACTACTACTACTACTACTACTACTACACTGTCATTAAAAAGATTATGGTAATAAGGAAGCAATGGGTGCTGCAATGCGGCGACACTTGTCCCACAAAGAAGGCATCCCAAATTTCCCCTCGTGGGACAATAAAGTTAAGAATAGGACCACAGCTGGCTCAAAGAGCATTCAAACTGTTTGCACCTGATCATGTCATAGTTGTAAATATTTTCAGTCGAGCAATGTTAAGAGGCACCTCCCAAAGTAGTCTGTCAGATCCAGCCACAGGCATCGGATGATCGGTGTGCAATCAATCACCTTTATAACACGGGTGTAGGAAATATACTGACGAGCAAAAGAAATGCGACATTTTGGAATCATCAAAAACACTTTAGTGTTTCCGATGATTTAAAAAATGTCGCATTTCTTTTGCTGGTCGGTATAACACAGTTGGTATTATTTCCTCCTACCAGTGTTATAAATGTGATTGATTACGCAGCATTCATTCCATGCCTCTGGTCTGACCTAGCAATAATATTATCACCCATTGTAAACGACATGCACATGAAAACCAGGACTGATCTTGACACGTGCCAAACACTACAAAGCTTCCTCCACTAGTAACGGATGGCAACTTTTGGGCGGGCGGCGGGGACAACAACCCAGTAAGCAAAGTCCTCGGGCCCACGACCGCCGCAATGGGCCTGCGCACGATTGTGCGCCGATGTCAGCCTATCGAGCTCTTGCTACTGGGGAATGCGTATGTCTTATAGTTAGCCAATGTTACGTCGGTGTTTTGAACACACACACGCACACTCGGACGCGCACACGGAAGGACGCACGCACGCACACACACACACACACACACACACACACACACACATACACACACGCGCACATGCGCGCGCACGCACACGCACGTATATACAAACATAAGCACACGCATACACACACACGTACACACACATAGACACAATTTTAAAAAAAAAGCGTTATAGCATTCAGCCCTGACAGACTACATTAGGAGATGGCTCGACCATGACAATTCAAGGGTAGTGCCAGATTAGATTGGCGCCTGTCGGTGCCAACCTAATCTGGCACTGCTTTTGAATTATCATGGTCGAATCCATCTCCTGCAACAGGTGCATAGTCATTAGATGTCGGGCTGAATGACATGCTCGGCTATAAGAAAAGTCGAACATACCAAACTTGTTCAGATGTCCCGACAGGACTTTTCACAACGTAAATTACTTCGCTAAAAACAAACTTTAGATATAAGTACAAGAAATAGTGGGTCTCCTGGCGATTTATTATATCCGAAATGTAACTTTAAAAAATAAAATAAAATAACAAAATAAACACGCACAAGAACAGAGAGACTGTTAAAAACAGAAAGGCAGCGAGCCAGACCCACCAACCGAGGGACGGACCGACGGACGAACAAAATAGCAAGCAAGCAGCAGCAGCAGCAGCAGCAGCAGCAACAACAACAACAACAACAACAGAAGCCAACAACAACAACAACAACAACAACAACAGAAGCAGAAATAAAACAGATAAAGAAAGAGAGGTGGAAGAGAACTGCGCGCGCGACAAACACATTTCACTGACAGACGGAGTGAAAGTGGTGGTGGTGGTGGTGGCGGTGGTCAGACGTTGCATCAGCATTTTTCCGACCATACAAGAAAATACACACGATTATAACTTCAACCTAGCCTGCCGCACATTTCACCTCCAACTACAAGCGATCAGTGGTGATGTTCGTTCTTAACTCATTCAACCCCAAACACACCACAGCAAGATAAGGTTCGACCATGATAGTTCAGGTGATGCCAATAGCTTGCGCTATGGCGCCAGCATCTGCATCACCTTGAACTATCAGGTCGATCTGTGCCTGCACTGCAAAGCAGTCTTCAGAGGACGACGGCAAAATTTGGGGATTTCGGTGATGGGGTAGAATGAGTTAACGAACAACTCCCAACAACGAACGAGAGTGAAATCAAGGCGGTTAACCAGCTTGTTCCATAAGAATAGACAACACTCCAACATCTCCAAGAGGTATATATCCTCAAGAGCCCGCCGTTAGTTCGCTCTCGTTCGTTGTTGCGAGTCGTTGGTTGCAAACAAATCCTCAATAATATTCAGTATCTCCGACCGCAATCAGTTACAAATGTGAGCGATTCTGCTGTGAACCGTGAACAGGATATGACGTGCATGTATCTACACAGACGCTAATCAGTCTTATTTCATCTGCAAGAGGCATAGATTCTCAACAGTCCCTGAGGGATGGAAAGGCGCATGAGAATCTATGCCTTCTTCTCGGGCAGACCGGCTCCATTTTACATCGTCATAGTAATGGAGATCATCCGGGTTGTACCTACGACTGTTTACGACCAATTAATGTTTTTTGTTTGGTATTTTAGGTTTTTTTTTTTTTAATCCTGATAAATGGTGTACACGTCTAGTGAATTGCAAACAGCCGGACCTGCCGAACCGTTAGCCCTTTTATTGCCGTTGGAAGCAGATTGTGTTTTATTTTTAAATCTTAGATCTGTGGACATAGAGTGGTTTCAGCAAGAGGTATAGATCCTCATGAGCCCTGCAACTGCGGGGGCTCATGAGGATCTATACCTCTTACAGCTGAATCGTGTTGACTTTTTCTCGGCAGTCAAGCGGCCAAAACTGAACACAGCTGCAAACGTGTGTTGCAGGATTGTGTTCAGATTCGTTTCACAATTTGAAAGCTGTGATAATTACAAAATAATATTAGCTTCTACGGTGTAGTTGATATATTATAAATACATAATCATCGGCTTACAAAGCAAAACGTAAAGGCCACGGTGAAAGAAACAAAACAACACGGAGTTTAATAGTCAACAACAAAAAAAAAGAAATAAAGAACAAAAACAATGTCCGGTTTTGCTCTACATCAAGTGAAGCACAGCTGTTACACAAGTAATCGGTTGTAGTTGGAAAACTGCAGCTAATCCAGATTAATGCGGAAACAAACGAATGAACGAACGAACAAACGACGGACCGACCGACCGACTGCACGCACGCACGCACGAACGAACGAACGAACGAAAGAAAGAACGAGTTAGCGAGCAAGCGAACGTACAAACAAACAAACAGTAGTTTAACCCATTCAGCCCTGACGCACTACAGCAGGAGATGGGTCGACCATGATAATTCAAGGGTAGTGCCAGATTATCTTGGCGCCTGCCGGCGCCAAGCTAATCTGGCACTGCCCTTGATTTATCATAGCCGATCCACCTCACTGGTGCATAGTCATTAGATGACACCTCCAAAATTTGGGAAATATGGTCGTCGGGCTGAACGAGTTGAAGACTGCGAAGAACACTGCGAAGCAGTTCCAGCCTGAGGTAGTCCCGAGATTAGCTGGATAAGGTCAGTCGATACGTGTGCGCTGGTGTGTAGCTTTGGACCTTACGGCTGAAAGCCGATAGGTCCAAAATCATAGACCAGCACACAGCTCCGGCAGATTGCCATAGTTCGCCTTCAGAATGCTTGTTTAAAGCCCTCATCCATATTTGGACCAAAGACACTCCTTTTCAGCGTGTACTTTCGTCTTTGGCAGGAAAAAGGATGAATCTTTGTGCTACTAGATAGTATGCAAACAAATGTGCCTATGGAGTTAGCAAGCACCCGAATATGCCTCTGTACATTTGGCTGGTTATTAGGGTTTAACGCCGAACAGGTTACTACAGGTTACGGCCGGCTCCTGGACATAGTGGATTGTCGATATAGCAACACGAAAGGCGAGAAGCTTACAACTGTTGTTTATGTACCGTTAGCACTGTTTGTATAAGACGATTAATGTACATAGAGAAGCTGTTCTCAGGACATTTACAAACGCCTTGTTATCTTAAAGGCCTACTACTGCCGTAATTGTTGAGATAACTTCTGTACTTGAACAGATGGTTAAGAAACGCTACACACAGGTCTAGCTATGGTTCATTTAGACATAGGAGAATCCAGTTCAGCACATGTCTTTTTTTATATAAAGTAACCTGACAATGACTCCACTCCATTCTAGATATACAACGCTTTCATTACGAGAAACAGCTAAAGATATATTGACACGCTAACGTCTGCGTAGAATAAATAAGTGCGATTCCGTGTGTGCTTTTGCTGCGTGTCCACACTGCTGTTAAAGTTTTATGTTGTGTCGACAAGGCATAACAAACACAAATGGTGCTGAAATGTGTCTTCAGCTTTATGCGTAATGGTACTTTAAAAAATTCTCATCAGAGAAAAAAAAAACACGCTTAGAAAGGGAATGTACAACAGAATTGTTGTTTTCAAGTAGATGTGCAGACATAAATGGACGAAATGCAATTATATGTTCAGTGAGGCAAGAAGTAGCTGACCTGTTTGGTGTGGGCGTTGCTATGTTAGCGTTGTTATATCCATGCTAACACAGGAGAGGTGGACTGTACACACCTAACGCAAGCCAGTCCGTCACACGATTACAAACTTGATCACCTGCGCACCAGATATACCTACATTACCGGATATCAGTCTGGATACGGGGCTCGCGCTAGTTCCTGTTTCGAGTCAGTGACGTAACGATCACACTAATTAATCTTGAAGTCACTGTCCTGTTTCCCGCCACGCCCAAGCTGGTACATGATTCGAGGTGTGCAAACTCTGGCAGAGGTAGGTCAGAAGACGACTGCTTTTTATCATCTTAATGTTGATCTAATTTTGTGTAACCCCTTGCCCCCACCTACAAATCTAAATTAGTTGAAATTACAAGTCAGCTTCAGAATATCGCAAAATCGGATACAGCGCGGCCAGGTATGAGGTTCCCATGTACATTCCCAATGAGCACAAAGTCCTCTGGCCAACTCCAGCCTTAGTTTGCGCGCACACGGCTGTGCGCGGGCCAACTAAGGCTGGAGTCGGCCAGAGGACCTTTTGCTTGTGATTATTCATCATAAGCAGATGCAGAAGTAAGTTTAACACAGCATTAGCGCGAACGCCGATATAGAGAACTGACTTCATAACTGTCAGGTATCAAGACATAATGGACCATGAGGTATGTACAGTACTAGCAAATCAGTGTTTGTGGCGGTCGTTCGCAGAGCAAATATGAGAATTTAACACTATTAACGACCTTCCTAGTGATGCTTAACAAACAACAAAATAAAACAAACAAAGACCTCTTGAAATTGAAACCACATGCACAGTGTCGATACTGACAGAAGCTGTTTACCTGAAGGCGATTGACTTCCGCACAATCGCTTTCAAGCGGTCATCCCCAGGGCCCTTCTGGGTCCTATTATACAATAATGACCGCTCACAAGTGATTATAGCGCCCTTATTACTGGGCACTAGTTACGACCGTTCAACAACAAACAAACAAAAAAACGGATTCACCGCCGAGTATCAAAGGTATTACTGTCAAACACGAGGACATTAAGCATTCCTGTTTGCAAACATTATTAGCATGACTGGACTAAAGAATCTGGCTGATGTCACGCAGCGCAGGTATTTGTGTTTTGAAGTACGTGTGCACATGCCCTCACAAAGCCTGTTCCACTGGCAACTTAAAATCGAGTCATGTGCCCCTGAGACTGCGCAGGCGGCTCATCTGCTATGATTATGGACTCCAATGTTATGAGCCCCTGTTGCGTTTATGTTATCAGGCTGGGATTTTATTCCACAGACTATGCAAGCGCACGAATTAACCCTTATCATTCGGAATACACCAGTGTGTGAAATAAGTGTGATTAAAATAGTTCAAGGGTAGTGCCAGAATATCTTGGCGCCTCTAGGCGCCAAACTATACTGGCACCACCTTTGAACTAAAGCGGGGGAGCTGGGGAGCTCAGTTGGCAGAGCGTTCGACTCTCGTCGGAAAGGTCGTGGGTTCGAACCCAGCTGGGGTCAAAATTTGTACAGACCTCTTTTCGGTGTCCCGTCTTTGAAATCACCTTCGTGGTGGACAAAAGACGTTAAGCCCTAAACGTTTAACATTCTTTTTTTTTTTTAAACTAAAGCCATTGGTCTATATCCTTATCTGTAAGTACTGTTATGTAGCTTGCATAAGGCAGAGTACAAATTTGAAGCTTTTAGCCTCAGTATGATATGGGTTAAAGAACCCGAC
Organism: Semisulcospira habei; assembly: GCA_036245525.1. Lineage (NCBI taxonomy): Eukaryota > Metazoa > Mollusca > Gastropoda > Semisulcospiridae > Semisulcospira > Semisulcospira habei. The sequence goes on from BTPG01000006.1 coordinate 27,083,754, forward strand.
AATAAGTCGACATAGGAGCCGATGGACGAACAGACGGACGAAAGGGGTGTATGCCAGCTGAAGTGCTGGAAAGACGAGAGAGAAAGTGGATTAGGGTGGGGGGGGGGGGGGATGAAGGTAGTATATGAATAGATGGATGCATGGATGGATGCATGGATGGATGTTCGGGCAGGTGCGGAGAGTCTGTGATCTGGGTACCCAGTGCTCAAATGGTCATCGGGCTGACGTCGATCGCGGTCGGCACGCACACTGACGTGCTAGGGCCGACCGCGATCGACATCGGCCCATTGACATG